>JADRCH010000040.1:15062048-15229024 GCA_019843965.1 Rhynchomys soricoides | reverse complement strand
ATGAAACTTGCTGATTTGAAACAACATTGAAGTAGATAAGGGGGTGATACTGGAAAGATAAAAGGAAAAAAATCCTCTTCAATATATCATCTTTTCTTGGAAAATACCCAATAAGGATCATAAGCGAGTCTTCAGTCCTGTGTGATGTTGTTCATTTAATCTCCTTCCATCTCCTTTGTTGTTCTTCCATAGTCCACCCCACCCCACCCCACCCAATATAGCTCTTCTTTCTCAGATCTCACTATGGTTCACATCCCCGGTTGAGGGTAACAGATACTAGGGTTCATCTTACATTGTGGAGTATACATGCTACAGGTATCTCAACGTGGAAGGAAGAACCCATTTGTTTTGAATGTATTGCTATGTGCACCAGGCTAGATCTACTGAGGATAAGAATACCTGTGGGATGAGAAAGACTCTCTTGCACCCTATACTCATCTAAATATTTGAAATGAGGAAATTTAAAGAGTTATTTTCACGTAGGTATATAGGAACATTTTACATCATTTTGAAATGTAATGTAATTTTAAATATGTAAGGACTTCATGGTCTTTGCATAAGCTTTGCAGAACCTAAATCTTGACTGAACACAGTATCATCTAGCATGTGTTACAGCAAAATAAGTGAACCTGTAGTCTGAAATTCATTCTGAGCTTTAATCGGTCAATTTTCAAATTTGCCAAATGTTGAAAAAAATCAATGACATCTTCTGTCCTCCTTAGTCATCAGACATGCATATTGTGCACATACATACATGCAAGTAAACACTTATGCATTTTAAATTCAATAAAGAGATTTTAAAATAAGAAAACAATTTGAATTATTCCAGAAAGCATGTATCACTTAGCTTTAAAAGTCTTAACTTTAAAAATTTATCATAATAAAAATCATGTATTTCAAAGCAATTGGTAAGAAATCTAAAGTTTACTTCTATAAAAGTATTGCTTATATTTTCACTGCACAGAAATATGATATACCTTCATTGGATATTACTCTTATTCAAAAGCCTTTTTGTTCATAAATAGGGCTTCAAACGTTCTATTAAAATACATTGCAGGGTTTTTTTGGAAACTATTCTTTGATGTAACTGGAAATGCTTTATGATACTGTAAACTGAAGGTCAAGGTTAGATGTGAGAAGCTTTTTTTGTGGGGAGGGGTCCATTAACCTAAGTGACAGTGAATCAACTTGCAGTTATTTATGTCTTCAAATAATGATACAAGGTTTGTATAACACATCTCTTTTGGTCTAAAAGCACCTGTAGAAGTGTCTTAGGGATAGCAAGGGTCGGTGCAATGTGGCACAAACTGCTTTTATCTGGTCTTTCTGCCTATAAAAAAAGATTCAAAGATATTTTAGGTGCCAATAACTAAATAAAACATGAATTTTCAGTCATGACGTTGTAAGACATGAAAATGTGCAATCATATACGCTCAGATATATTGTTTGAGAGCTGATAAAGTGAGTTCAGAGAACTATTTCTTACAGCTTCAGCTCCTGGTTTACCTTCAATAATTTTTAGAGCTGAACAATTAAGACTTGCCTAGACTTACATAGTCTGTACAGAGACAATGGTTGCTGTTGTTCCTTCTTCTATTCTCCAAAGATATATTTACAGTAAGCAGATTTGGAAGATAAAATCTCTCCATGCAGACATAGGAGACACTCAGAATTGTCTCCTAAAAGACAAAGTGTGTTTCTTAGCTGCCTCTTCACTCTGTCCAGTTATAAATAAGAGTCTTTCTGCAAAGAGCACTTCCCCCTCTCCTTAATCTTTGTCTATAACCCAGTAATGTACCCTGAATGATATACCCATTTTGTATAAGTGGCTTTAAACAATTAAGGAAAAAACTTGCTTAGAATCCACATGTCAGATTACTAAAGCAGAAGGGTTGAAAGTTCATGTGTCAACAAGTCAACCTAGATACAGGAGAAAACTGTCCCCACAGACAAGGTTAAATGTACAGACTCAAATTAATAATTGTTCTGTGTTAAACTGCTCTTTGAATAATAATTGAGAAGTCTGATGAAGGGAAAAAAATTATACCCATGTTCTGATTGACATGCTAATGGTGACCCATATCTGGTACACAAATTTCCTCTGTAGTTACAAATTATTTTGTATTTAGAGCCTAAAGCTCTCTGCTAGATTTTACTTTATATGATTCTGTTGGCAGTGAAATCTAATAAGCATAGCACATTTCTGTCGTTAAAATATGGCCTTTAATGGCTTTCTCAAAATAGGTCACAGTATAAAATATTTAAAGTTCACTCTGGATGTTGGAGGGTGTGTTCTGTGAGGGTCTACAGGTTTCCACAGTAGAGATCTATGAAACATTTGTGGTTTGAGACCTAGAACAAAGTTAGGATCCAGAAAACTCTCAGTTATCTAAGAATATGGGGACAAATATTTGTGCTAATATATTAAAGTTGTATAAAAAGTATGCATAAAATTGAAGAACTCATGAGAGGAATGGTTAATGATACCCTAGGAAAGTCTCATAGAAGAGAAACTTAAATGAAGGTTTAACTGATGATGAAGCATTTCTAAGTTAAATTTCAAACCACAGGAGGAATACAGCATGAGATTCTGTGCTCGAAGGAGGGCATTCTCTGCGGGTCAGGCTGGGTGAGTCCACAGATCAGGAATCCTTACTATATTGTTACAGTATATGAGTGCCAGCAGTTCTTTTGAAAATTTGCTTTTAATTAGCACTCAAAGTAAAGAGTTTTATTATGGCATTTTTATATATACTTCGTTTTTGCTGATTTCTCTCCTCTAATTCTCTGTCAGGAGTTCCATTCTCAGAAGTAACTTGCCATGCTTCACCAAGCTTTCATTAGTTGCTGTGCTTACAGAATTCTTAAGTTAAAACTGTACTGAATACAGTCTACACAAGCGTAATGTACATAGTTTCTTGTGCATTAAAGATTTCCAATCAGATGAAGAGAGATGTTTAATACGCTACTTGACCAACCTGGGCATAGATATGAACAGGATCAGAAGACAAGACTGCAAACTAACAACAATGACCAGGCTGTGTGAAGCAATGTCACATAAGAAAATACAGCTGCACTCAGCTTATGACCCTATGGATCTTACTGCTTCAATATGCTGTACACTGTGTTAATTTGCATTCCCCAGGCTCCTCTGAGTCATCAAGAAAGATTACATCATAGAATTTTATAATCAGACTAGAACTCAGAGGTGGTCCTGTCTCTTCTCCTCCAAAATCACAACCTCAAACTAAGACCCATGTCTCCTTTTCTGCTGAAAGTGAGTTGAATCCTTACTTGTGAGGCATCTCTCATTTTATATAGCTCTGAAGGTGTAAAAGTCTCCATATGTCGCACTGAAATCTTCCTTGAGGATCATTTCCTCCCACAGGGAGTTTCTGAGGAGATGGGATTAAAAAAAACCTACTGTCATTTTTTATGCCATGGGATTCTATTTGACATAAGAGGAAGGAGGAGAAAAAGAGATCTTCAGACAGTTTCAGCCTTTAAAATCTCTGCTATAAGAAGAAAGTTCTCGACATGTACCATATCATTAGTTTTCTTTGAGACTTTATAGCAGCCTGCAGTCATGCCTGCATCCATGGTGACGGTGTTCTGATACATTTATAAATGCAAAGGAAATGTCCTTAAATGACACACAGACAGTTTTAGGCCTACCCTGAGGTCCACTTTCAATAATTTGAGATATAAGCCAAAATATTGCAAAGCTCTTCCAAGCATAAGAGAGGAAGCCGTCCGCACTTGCCCTTTCCTTCTGTGACAGGGAAAAGAAGGATGTCTCTTAAGTGGTGATCACAGAGAAAGAACTGGAATAAACACAACTACTTCTCATATTTTCCCAAGTCTAACTAACTCGAAGAGGCTCTTATTTTTCTCCCATGCATGGCCATAGAGCATCTACGTTTATGAAGTGTTTGTGTTCCACTCTTTTCAAACTCTGGTTCTCACTCTGAATTCTTTTCTCTCCTCTTCTCCTCTCCTTTCTTCTCCCTCTCCCTCTTCGCTTCCTCAGGTCTCCATTTCCGTATTTTGTACTTCAGACTGACCTCAAACTTGTGATCCTCCTGCTTCATCTTCCTGAGTAGATAGGATTAACAAAGCATGGCCCAGCTCCTGGATTTCTCTCCTTTCTGCTGCTCAGAACTGCACCTACTTCTCCCTCACTAACTTCCAGCTACTTCCAGAGTCAGGATAGTTCCTCAGTGAGCTATTATATACGTTTACATAGGATGTCACACATTGAACTAGAGTACAAGAGTAAACAAGAAAGTAAAATAAAAATTAAATTTTTTTGCTTTCACACTACTACTCAAATGATGTAGACTTATAAATAAATCATTTTGAGAGAGTTTGATCTGTGTTGAAGATCCATGCAGAGTGCTGTAAGGAACTATACAAAAGAGTTTCTCTGGATGGCTTTTTCAGAAGAAAAGGCTGAGACTGAGGGTTGGCAAGAGTAAACTGCATGGGGGTTTGCATGCAGACAGAACAACAGAGGCAGTGTGCTTTATGAGGCAGAGATGAGAGAGCAGACTATATCCAGAGACAGAAAGACATTGCTCATAATTAAAATGCAAAATGGGAGTGTCAAGTAGTGAAGGTTGATGCAGCATGGATAAGCAGGAGGAAGCTCACAGGGCCCTTAGAACTACATTAAGGAGTCTGGGCTTTGAACAAATAACAATTATTTCTTATTAAAAGGCTTTGAGCATGTGGTAGCATGAGATGGTAGCATAACACTGGATTCTTTGATATAAAAATGTTTTAAGTATCAGATTCATACCCAAAAAAACTAGTATAAAGTGTAGGGCTCACCCAGAGAGAGCTGGTGATCATGGTAGAGATGGAGGGAGGTGGTTGGGTTGGAGATACATTTAAACAATAGATTCAGAGAACAGAGAGCTTGGTTTAAAGCTGAGGGTAGAACAGAAAAGGGAACTGAAGTTAACCAGCAGGCTCTGACTTGAAAATCTGCAAGAATGGAGGAAGTAAAGCAGAGAAGACAAAGGAAAGCACACTCACTCGAGGGAGGGATGTTAGGAGTGTGGTTTACAGGTATTTAAATGGGAAACGGCTTGGATGTTTAAGACAATACAGAGTCAGTAGCTCAGCCTATAGCTGCAAGGTTCATAGAAGAATAAGATTTCAATTCTTCTGTCAAGATCTTATAGTTTTAGTTGTAATTGACACTTGAGGGATTATTCCAGACCACTAGAGATGGCTGTGCAGTAGAGATCTGGGTGAGACACAGAAAGAGTTAAGCCATAGCAAGGGGACTTTGCATAGGAGCTGGAGTTATACTTGCTAGTGATGGAAGACAGAAACCCCAGAAGAGTGATGTCATGTAGACAAAGAATATTTTCTGAACCTGCAAGAAGAGACAAATACAGTAAAAACAGCGATGAAGCTTCGTGAACTGGGAAGGTGAATTCTAGATTGGAAGGGAGGAGAATCTACTCACGGGGTGGGAATTGTACGGAGGGAGAATGCTGAAGGACAGTGTTGGGCATTTTGTGTTGATTTAGAAGATATTCTCAGACCAAACAATTTATAACAAACAGAAATGTATTTGTAACAGAGAAATCCAAAGGCCCACAGTCTTCTAAGGCCTCACTTTCACTTCCAACAGCTTAGCCTGAATGGTATGCATCCTGGAGGACAGAAACATTATCCTTCAACTTGTATCATGTCAGATGAGAAGGAAAAGATTCATTCATGGAAAACTGTTGAAAGCAGCTAATCACTCCTAAGGGTAGACTCCTCATGAGTAAATCACCAAAGGTATAAAGTTCTCAACACCTTAATACTGCTATAATAAGAAATTTAGCATGAAGTTTGGAGAACCCAAATGCGTAAACCATTCTAGAAGGGCTTTCAAATTTTACTTTAAATATTTAAACTTTAAATTTGTGTTTAATTCTTTTTGCTCTATACATGAAGTTTTTATTGGATATTTTATTTATTTACATTTCAAATGTTATCCCCTTTCCTGGGTTCCAAGGGAAACCTATCCCATCCCCCCTCCCTCTGCTTCTATGAGGAAGCTCCCCCATCCACCTACTAACTCCCGCCTCTGCACCCTGGCATTCCCCTACACTGGGGCGTCAAACCATCACAGGACATTGTACATAGGGTAAGTGTCCAAAGAGAAAGTATCTTCTAAAAATATCACTTCGAGTCCATCCGCTCTGCTGCCATTCTTCCATTTAGAACATTCTCACAGTCTCTTCCTTTACCCAAGTCTCATTTCTTTCATAATTATGTGTGTAATGTATCTACAAAGACTTCTGGTGCCACAAATGAGAGAAAACATATGATATTTGTCTTTTGGCACTTGATTTATTTTCCTTAATTTATGATCTTCTACTACATCCATTATGTAGAAAATACTTGTGAGCATATTGACATGCCGCATGACACAACCAGGAAAAGAAAACACTACAAATACAAGTGAGGGAAACCAAACAGTATAAATAGTCATGAGGAGAGAAAGGGGGACAGAATGGGAAACACTGGGTGGGGGCTGGAAACGGGACCATTTTATCCATGCTAAATAGAATCACTCTATCATACAGGCCAATACTTCGAGGCATTGGTCTTTGATGTCCTTGTGAGCAGCACAAGCATCGCCATTTCTATCTCACTTTATTGTGCAGAAAACTGAGCATATAAATAGTTATCTAAGACCAAGTACTGACTGTGATATGTTGTGGATTTATATTATGAGCACTTATGGACCCATCTTCTTCATCTCTAGATGTCTTTTGCTTGCCCCAAATAAGTCATTTAATAACATAAGGTTTAATTAAAAATAATTTTCATCAATTTATTTTATAGTTTTAAGAAAAATTAGTTTTAAAAGACAAAACAGCCATGTAAGAATAACTATAGGCTTTAAAAACAAACAGCAAATATAAAGCCATAATTCCTGAAATAAAAACAGGAAGTGAGATCACTAAAGCCTGATATTCTAGTGACTGAACCAGCTGCATGTCTGAAACACACACGCACGCACACGCACATGCACACACTGATGATAGCTGTAGTAATGTAATACTAGTGAGTATTTTATCTTTCTCTGTGCCAACTAGTATTTTAACTACAAAAGGCATATGTTAATTAACTTAATCCTTGAAATAACTTTAAGAAGTAAGCAACCGTTGATTTTGCTGATTTTTATATATTATGCTCATATGACAAAAAAGAATTACAAATAAATTCTGAAAGAAAGGAGGCTGAGTCGAGTCCATACTATAGCTGAAATGGTCAGCCACGAGCTCATCCTATCAAGCTCATAGTCCCACACTCTTTGTGCCACTGTCACTCTGGGCAGAGACTGAAAATGGTCCCCTGAATAACAAAATCATAGCCCTGTGCCCAGAATGCTTTGAGTAGGATGCATGGCTGTCTGCCTAGTGACTATGTCTTTTAAGCTCCCTTTCAGCTAAGTGCCTGTATATTATGCTGCTGCTAATGGGGTTTGAGCAGAGTATTATGTCATGTAAAAAAGGTATCTCTTCCTCCATCTCACCCCCACATTCTGTTTCTTGTCTTCTTGCTTTTGGCTGGAAGATGTTCACAGATAGGAGAAGGCTCCAATCAAATGGACAAAGGCAGCCCTTCATGGATAATAGAATGCCAGAGCAAAAAGGACCAAGGTTCCTAACCAAATTCATAGGGATACAAGGTTTGATGTGTTAGGTAAAAGCCATAGTAGTCACAGATAGTGAGCCTGTACCTTAACTATTGCAAAAAATTAATAGTCACGGTTTAATAATTTATTGATTGCTGATATTTTTCCAAGAGAGGAAGAATTAGCATTCTAAAAGTCATTATCCCTTTAACAGCTATTTAATCATCTCTAATTAATTAATTATTAAATAGCTATTTCATTATAATTTTATTCATCATGAATTTGTCTTATAAATATAATTTTTCTAAGTCTGGATAATCATGCAGTTGTTGTTAGTCAATCTCTAAACACTTGGTAACTCAAGAGACAGCTGCAATGAAGTGAGAAATTTGGTTTTTCACTCTGAAAGACTGAGAGCTGGACTGGACTACAGTGAAAAAGCATTTGGTCTTTTAAAAGACAAGCATCTCACCTTTGCCTGACAGGCCAGTGCAGGGAATGCATGCCAATGAACAGTCAACCATGATAGCAACAGTTACAATTTATTTTATTTTTTAAGTAGAAGAGAAACAAAAATAAATACTGAAACATTTTCTTGTGTTATTTTAGAAATCCTCTTTAAAGCTTCACACTTGTAATCCCAAGCTGAGGTGGGAGGATCACTTAAGTCCAAGAGTTCAAAACCAGCCTGAGCAACATTGTGAGATGCCATCACACATATAAAGCAAATGAATATTAATAATAATAAAACTTCATTGTAATTATTATTTGATAATAAATGATGAATTGTTTTAGATTCATTAGCCCGATTCTTGGAAGAACAAATTATTTACAGTACTTCAAACTCTACACCATGTTGTAAACTTTAGGCTTTCTTTGAATTCTTGTATTAATTTGTTCCCTCTAGAAATTGATTAGGCTGAATTGGAAAGGGAGAAGTCATTTGTGTTGATTTTTTGTTATAATAAGGTAATGTGCCTTATTTGGCAATAAAAGCTGGACAGCAGCTGGCAGTATAGATTCATTTTCAAATAGTCTTGGCAAACAATTTAATCCAACCTCTATAATAACGTGAGCTGATCTCAGATGGTTGTATTGGGTCCACTGAAAAAATTTGATGCTCCAAAGTACTCTTTCCAAGATTTGTACATTGTAAGGATTTTGTTGTTTTACAGTGAAATGATAAAGAAAAGACTTTTTGGAGTATGGCAGTATTAACTATGTAAGGGGCACAAACATGACAATCTAAATTCACTTCCTGTTTAGCAACAAGACTTTGGGTAAAATAATAGAAAATAGCTCTTCTACTAAAGAGCTCATTGATCATTGTTCAGATATTTAAGCATTAGGACTAGGGACATGTGCCCTCAACAGTTTCACCATCTGGCTCAATGATCAGCATTTGGGTTTTTCATTATTATTATGTTATAGTCATTGTAGACTCTTCTGTGACACGGTAATTTCCCATACAGGGTTGTATTTGCCTCTCAGTTAAGCTGTATTTGGTCATTTTTAATTACCCGGGGAAAGGATCTAGCACAGGAAACTGCATTGCTAATTTTCTCAAAGCAAAGGAGCAGTTTATAAGATGTAGCATTGCTCTTAGCATTTTCACTAGTAAAGCAGAGCTGAGCTCCTTTGAGAAAAGCAACAGTTCATTCAGACTAAGTAAACCTGGATTGCTTTAGAGAGATGATGCTGGTATTCTGCTTGAAGAATCCTGGAAGCAAAAGACAGCTGGTATGGAAGCAAGAAATTCCAAATTCAGTAGAATGGATATTCACATCCTAAACTTGGCGGTTACCGCTTATATTGCAGTAAAAAGCAATAGATTTCCATAAGATGTATCAATATTCTGCAACAATATTCAACAATGGCAGAAACACTGAACCTAGAAGAGAGTACAGTAAATTAACAACTAAAACAGCTTTTATAATTTTACTTTCAAAACAATTGTGACAGGGGCTCCCTGGGGCTCATAACTGCTATCTTAGCAGGAGGCTGAGGCAGAAGAATACCAATACAAGGTAACCTTAGACAACACAATGTGGCCATTATGTAGTGAGCCTCAGAAGAATCTAGATTCAAAACAAGGCCTCATCTCAAGCTCTCCCACCCTCCAAATCATTAACGTTGTTCCAAACCCCATATTTTTTGTGAGATTAATACCTCTAAGAAGTTGAGGGGTTCCACTATGAACATACAACGTCTTTTCTTCACAAGGAAGCTACTAAAATTTATTAAAAACAAATACATAGTACAAAAAGCTCCTGAGAATAAGGGAATAACAAAGATTTTCCAGATCACTGAAAGAGTGCAAGGCGCTTATTCATACCGGGGGAAAAAAATCAGACTGCAGGAATTGTTGATATATTTCCCAACATTAAAAAAGAAAAAATGTATGCTTGCTATGACAGTGAACCAGTATCATTGCAGCCAGTGATTACATATAGTCATTACACCATAGGGAATGCTAAAAATTGATTTTTGTAAGAAAAAAGTACAGATAAAGAAAAGAAAGCAACAAATACGACATTTGTATTTAAATAAATTATTCAAATTCATTCTGTGAGTTGTACCAGTGATTTTGAAGTTAAAGCTTCACTGACTGATGAGGTGAAAGAGAATTTCAAATAAACAGAAATTTACAATCTCCCCCAGTTTTAGGAAAATGAGGACATTTACATGAAAAAGGAAACTGAAGTGTGACTGCCAATCAATGTCCAGACAGTGTCTGAAGTGCAGCCTCCTGCCAAACTAAGCAGAAGCCTCACAAGCTTCTACACAAGCAAGACTGAATCTTCATGCCCATAATTTTCTGGGCAGTGTGCTGTACAAACACTTTTGTAATTGTTACATTTAATTCTTAGAATGATCCTATGAGGCAGAAATTATTATTGTCATTTTCCCCTAATATGCCACAAAGTAGAAGTCAGTATATATTGGCTAGACAGTAAAACTGGCTCCATATAATTTTGTCTAAAATGTTAATACAGCAGAACTCGTTACCCATTTTAACAAGCTTGAAGCAAAATGCAACTTCTGGAATTTGCAACTATACTCATGGAGTTTAGTTGGTCTCTAGTTTTGTCTGGCTTCTACTTATTTTTATAACCACAAACCAGGTCTCTCAGGGTGCCAGTTCTAGCTCAAATGTACCCCTTCTGATTTACATATATTTATCTACAAAACTCAAGACTATATTATCTTCCATGGTATTATGAACCCATAAGGTCACTGTCCAGCTTGTCCCAATGTAGTCACAAGGGTCCTTATGACCCTTTTCTGGGGAAAAAACAGGAAAATTAATTCTCCCCCACTACCCATTAATGGAACATACCTTACCTAGCTCTTTAGTTCTAGATTATCTAACCTGCATAACTATAAAATTACATTTGTGTAATTTAAGAGTAGTATGTCCTAAATCACTTGGAAAGGACTTCCATAGGCACTTGCACCAACACACCTCTGCTAATTCTGATTCAGTTTTGAGCTCTATATCTTAAACTATTCTCTGGATCCATCTTCTTCATACACACACACACACACACACACACACACACACACACATATATGATGAAAACAAAAATATACCTAAAAGCGAAGCTTCTGGAAAAACCATTTGTTCTTCCCTGTCTTGTATCGCTCCTCAAACTTGTTCTTGGCCTTCTTCCTGGCCTTGCATTTCAAAGCTGGGTCTCTGAACACTTCCTTGTTAACAACAGTTTTGTCCAAGGGAATAACCACAGAGTACCTTGTGGGCATGAAGTGGTTGTAGTTATAAACTTCCACAAAGTTTATCGCTTGGATCGCTTGGCGATTTTCTTCTTGCCCATGGCAGCTGTCACTTTTCGGGGATAGTGGTCAATTCCAGCCACCAGGGCATGGCTGTAAGGGCAGTCTGAGGTGCCATCATCAATGTTCTTCACGATGACGGCTTTGCGTCCTGAGTAGCGTCCAGCCAGGACCAGCACCACTTTCCCGGGTTTCATGAACTTGCCCATTTCGACAGCAAGCAGCCAGTACCCAGCAGAAAAGCTGGATCTAACTTCTGTGTCGACTCAAGTCTTAGTCTTTCCAGATGTTTATTTGTTTGTTTTGTTTTTATTTGATTTGTTTTGAGAGGTTTTACTTCTGTCTTAATTAGGGTTTCACTACTGTGAACAGACACCATGACCAAGACAAGTCTTATAAAGGACAACATTTAATCGGGGTGGCTTACAGGTTCAGAGGTTCAATCCATCATCAAAAAGGTAGGAGCAGGGCAGCATCTTAGGCAGGCATGATGTAAGAGGAGCCGAGAGTTCTGCATTTTCATCTGAAGGCTGCTAGTGGAAGACTCACTTCCAGGCATCTAGGAGTAGGGTCTTAAAGCCCACAGCCACAGTGATACACCTTCTAATAGTGCCATACCCTGGACTGAACATATCCAAACCATCACATTCCACTCCCTAGCCCCCATAGGCTTGTCCAAACATGAGTCTATAAGGGCCATACCTAAACATAGCATAATGCAAAATACATTTAGTCCAACTTCCAATGTCCCCATAGTCTATAGCAGTCTCAACAATGTTAAAAGTCCAAAGTTCAAAGTTTCTTCTAAGATTCATTTAATCCCTTAACTTTAATCCCCAAGGAAAGACAGCAAACCAGCTGGACAAACTCCAAACTCTGCCATCTCCATAGATGATGTCAAAGTCGTCTTCAGATTTCCAACTTCTTTTCCATCTTTGTTGAGTACAACAAACTTCTTTCTCCTGGGCTGGTTCCACTCCCTGTTAGCAGCTTTCCTCAGCAGACAGCCCACAGCTATGGCATGGTAAACATCTTGGAGTCTCCAAGGCAATGTCGGTGTTATAGCTTCTTGTTTCATGTCTGGGATCCACACATGATCTGAGCTCCACCAAAGGGCTTGAGTCACTTCTCCAGCACTGCCCTTTGTAGCATTCTAAGCTCAGGTTGATCCACTCCACTGCTATTCCTGTTCCTGGTGATCATCCCATGGTACTGGCATCTTCAATACACTGGGGTCTTCTGCTGCAACTAGGCTTTACCAATAGCCTCTCATAGGCTTTCTTCATGGTGCCAAGCCTCAAATCCTTTGCATGACACCTTCAGTCCTGGGCCTTCAATTGTAACTGGGGCTGTACCTTCACCAATGGTCTTCCATGGCCTCTCACAGGTCCAAGCCTCAGCAGCTCTCCATGACCCCTTCATACCTTCAAAACCAGTACCACCTGGGTGACTCTTACACATTACCAAGTCCAGCTGCAACATGAGGTACAACATTGGCTATCTCTGAAACACAGCTTCTTTGTGCTCTTAGAAAACACATCCCAGAAGATTTCACCTCAGTGATGCTGGTCTTTTCTTAAATACTGCTAATTTCTTAGCTACAGCTAACCAGCACCAATTCTCCAAGTAGTCTCATTTTCCTCTTGACTGGCTTTTAAAGCAAGAGCCAAATGACCAAAGCTGCTGAGTTCTGCTGCTTCCTTGGACTGGATCTTGGCTCCCTTGTTCTATTACATTATCACTAGCTTTCTGTTTTCCAACTCCTTCCCTGTCTAAGCTTGGCTGTCCTGGAACTTGCTCTGCAGATTAACTTTGAACTCAGAGGTATGCATGCCAGTCTCCTGGGATTATAGTTGTGTACCATCATGCCTGGATTTAAGCTTTTCTTCATCAAGAACTTGTCTGACCCAGGCTGACCTTGAGCTGCTGACAGATCTGCTTGGCTTTATCTCTGGGGATTAAAGGTGTGCACTACCATGCCTGGATCTAAATTTAGCTGGGTAGGATCGTGCCTTAAAGTTCCTTAATCTGTTATCTCCTGGAACACAGGATTCAGTTCCATTTTACTTCCTGGGGCCTCTTTAATACTTGAACCTCCTTTCTAAGCTTGCTATGCATGTTCAAAACACTCTTCCTGAGACTTCACCAGAGAACAGTCTCTTATGGGCCTTTTTGAGACTTCCTTTGTCAATGCAATTAATATAAATCGCTTTATCTTAGACTCAGGTAGACTCTTCAGACAAGGGCAAAAAGCAGCCACATTCTTCATCAAAGTACCACATAAACAGTCTCTAGGCCAAGTTCTGAAATTCTTCTCCACTGAAACCTTTTGGGCCAGGTCTGCACAGTTCAAATCATACTCAGCAACAAAGTCTTCCATGTTCCTATTAGGATAAACCATTAAGCCCAACTGAAAGTATTCCACTGCTTTCCAGAGTCTCAAAATCCACATTCCTCCAAATAAAAGCGTGGTCAGGCTTATCACAGCAATACCCCAGTCCTTGGAATTAACTTCTTTCTTAGAATTTTACTGCTGTGAACAGACATTATGACCAAGACAAGTCTTATAAAGGACAACATTTAACTGGGCTGGCTTACAGGTTCAGAGGTTCAGTCAGTCATCAAAAAGGTAGGAGCAGGGCAGCATCTAGGCAGGCATGATGTAGGAGGAGCTGAGAGCTCTGCATCTTCATCTGAAGGCTGCTAAGGGAAGCTCCAGGCAGCTAGGAGTTGGTCTTAAAGCCCACACCCACAGTGATACACCTTCTAAAAGTGCCAAACTCTGGGCTGAGCATGTGCAAACCATCACATACTATGTCTCAAAACTATAAAAACCAGGTTGGCCTCAAACTCATAGATATCTGCCTGCCTCTCCCTCCTGAGATTAGAGCTGTCTTCTACCATGTAATGCCAGCAATTTATCTTGTGGGGATGTATTAAGAAACAAGAACAATTATTCAAGAAAACCTCAATAGCCTCTTGGAGGTTCTTTGTCCCATACTATTTTTTTTTTTTTTTGACCTTAGAGGTCTTCTCTCTATATATTATGGCTCCCAACTTGGTGCTTTTGTGGTATTCTTGTTTGTGCAAATATGTGTCTACATTTGTTTCTTGTGTTTCTTTGGCTCCGTTTTCTTCTGTTGATTTGTTTTGTTCTATTCTAGTTTGTTTATGTTTTATACTATCTTATTTTATTATTATTCTTTAGACGTCTCTTTTCTAATGAGAGATAGGAAATGTATGAAATCCAATGAGTTGGATTACAGAGGACCTTGGAAATAGGGCAAGCATAATCAGATTACATGAAAATAATCTATTTTCTTTTCTTTTCTTTTCTTTTTTTGGTTTTTCAAGACAGGGTTTCTCTGTATAGCCCTGGCTGTCCTGGAACTCACTCTGTAGACCAGGCTGGCCTCAAACTCAGAAATCCGCCTGTCTCTGCCTCCCGAGTGCTGGGATTGAAGGTGTGCGCCACCACTGCCTTGCTGAAAATAATCTATTTTCAACAAAAGAGAGGACAAAGAAGAAATGTGAACAATCAAAAAGGGGGGCTTAGCATTTTTACACATCTTCTAGTGAACAAGTCAAAGGGTGGAAATCAAAAATCCATCATTATCCTACGTATTTTGTTGAAAACAGATCTGCTGTCTCAAATAAAATGAGCTTCAGTTCATAAAATGTATTGGGTTACTATTATCGTTTAGACAAAATCTGTAGTGTGAATAAGCACAAGCATGAAGTTATGCTAAAAAATTTAGGTCTGCTTAGAACCCTTAACCCTTTAGAACTGCATTGTTTACAATCATCTTTCCACTGACAAATCTTTTCCCCTACCCCCAAAATTATTTTTCTCTAGGTCAGTTACTTGACTGTAAGTTACTTACATTTAAGCTATAGTGCTTTGCATTTTGACCCTGTTTCTTTAACAAATGTAAAGTGTTATACAAGATGGCTTGAGCTTATCTTAGCTGCTTCTTCCAGCTAATAAACAATCTATATTCCTCTTGTTTACTACATCACACACCTCCCAACCTTGCAGTAATGTTGCCTTGTCTTCTATGGAAACAGTAGTCACATTCATTCCTGTACTGTGCTACGTTACTGTCATGTTGGGTGTTACGTTAGATCAAGAGAGAGTATGGAATTATTTGTACTTTTTCTAGACTATGATTGATGTCTAGCTTACATAGTTTTCAAGATAGAATGAATGATTACCTTAATGAATCATTTATCTATAACCAAGCACATTATAATTTCGCCCTTTGACCTGGAACCACAGAAAGAGTGGCAGATTCCCTCTGGGCTCTATTTTTGCTGTTGGAAAAAGATTCTAAGCTCAAAAGAAAATGTAATCTATTAACTTACTTACCTGGAGCATCCTGGGACTTTAATTTTGACAAACTCCCATGGCATTTGTGGGCTGCTTTCTTCCTGCCTCTATCCCCTTCTCCAGTGTGCAAGCCTTATTCTGTCAGTTGAGCATCCCCTGCACACTATGGTTGCTCAAAGTCTGTGATTCACAATTCATCCCTCCTCTAATCTCCCACTTGTTTCCATAGCAGTTTCAGGACTGAGACTCATTTTCTACCAGCATCTCCTTATGTCAAGAATGCTGACTGCTCCCCCTGCTCTACCTGCTCATTCTTCTACTGGTTTCTGGTCATAAGACAATGGCTGCCATGGTTGGAAGAGCCTTAAGGAAATGTCTATTCCTTGGCTAGAATAGATTGGCAAAGTACTAAAATCAACATGCGTGACAATGGGTTTATCAGAAGACATAAGCTTTAGAACTCAAAATGGTACTAAGTATTTGGAAAAATAAGTTAAATTAAATTAAACTACCCTTTCACCTTTATTATTATATGAAAATCATTTAGTGCAATGTTGTTACCAAACTATTCATTTGGAGCAAACTGACATCTTGGCTCCACTTCAGTTTTCTCATTTATAGATAAGAATAACAATAATATCTGCTTGGTCTAGAGGACTTGATCACAATAGAGCATTTAACATAGTCTGTGCTACAGAGTAGGCACTCAAAGGGTTGGCAGGCATTATTTGTCTTGTTATGTATATGTATATATACGTAGGAATGTGTGTGTGTATGTGTGTGTGTGTGTGCACTCACAGACTTTGATCTCTATGTGCATAATACAATTGCATGTGCATACAAATACAAGCATATTTCTGTAAGAAACATACATTTTTATTTGTAATCATTCAGAAGTCATATTTATTTTATACTGTCAGAACCTCTCCTAGATTTGTGAACATATGAAAACCGCATTGTGTTTGTACTCATTCTGAATGTGCAGTCTCTCTCTCTCTCTCTCTCTCTCTCTCTCTCTCTCTCTCTCTCTCATGAAACTATAAATTATCCCCAGGAAACTCTTGTCATATATTTTAAAAACATGATAAATTCTTTTTAAGAAAAGTAGATTTTGAAAAAAAATTGAAAAATTGCCATAACCCTTCAATGTTATCTTAAGTTTTTCATCCTGTGATTTCTCTGTTCAGCAGCACTCAGGGAACTTAGCTGCATGACTAAGAACATACATTAATGTGGGAAACTCTAAAATTAATGAAATGAACTATTTATATGGATTTCCCGATACTGTCATAGGAGACCATCAAATGTCCTGCATCTGATGTAAACATCTAGTAGAGCCTTTGTTTGCTTGACCTTAAAGATTAGATCTTTTTAGCTGAATGTCTTGCTTAATTACATTCTAAGATTACAGAAAACTAGGCCTTATACTTTAGAATAAACCTAACATCAATTCCACTGGTAGAAGCATATTAACTATAGATGAAATATGATTTAATAAATAGAACAGGAATAAACTCCCCATCTATGATAAGAAACAGTACTCCCTCTTGATACCCATGGCCAAGGAAGAAATACAAATATCATAGGTTCTTTCTCATATGTAGACTGGAGATTTATCTATGTGTATGTCCATGCATATTTGACATGAAATTAGAATCTGGACCGTTTGAGGAGAAAGAGACCAGCCAGTGCAGGAAACACGGATGGTGAGTGCAGTAGGAGCGTGTGGATATAAGCAAGGTACAACAATGTGTGTGTATAAAAGCATCATAAGGGAATGCAACATTCTATATGCTAATTAAAATTTATTGTAAAAAGTAGAAGGACTTAATTAGAAAATGCCAAAATGCATGAAATTCAGAAGGTAATATTAGTCCTCAGGCATAATAACTGCACGCAAGTTCATAGCTTGAAATTTCATACAACTAGCAGTTGGTTTGCACATGCCACCCTCACCACATCATGAGGAATGTGGGTTGTGTGCTGTGGTAAGTTTCAGCTCAATTATAGTGTTATGGGACTAAGGTCATATGTCCATTTAACAAACTGTCATTGTGTAGAACATGAATGCATTTATACATATATGCATGAATATATGTATTCAATTTATACATTAAAAAGCTAAAGCCATTTCACACACACACACACACACACACACACACACACTTGTTTCCCTTTTAACTAAATTACTGAAAGTTACAACTGCAAAGTAAAAAAAAAAATTATGTCATTTTAGTTATTACATTTTTGAAAATGGTTTCCACAGTGATAGAAATCTAATGTCCTAGATTGATACTTTTCATTTCTCTTGGAAAAAAGTTTGCAGCTATTTTTGAACATTAGCTTTGCTCTGACTTCCTTCTCCACGAGGAACTTTAATTAAACATGAGGAACTCTAATTAAATATATGTCAGGCTTTTTATTTTATTCTCTATATCAAAAAATCTGTTATCTTGATGTTTCTCTTAATGACTCTCTGTTCTATGTGTGTATATGTTATTTTATTAATATGTCACTAATTCTTAATATATGTCTTGAATTTCTAAAGTGTTTTTATTTCTGCTTTCATTATAGGTGAAATATAGGACACAAAGAGTATGGTTTTGGTTTATTCATACAAAAGATTATTTTCTTCCATTTCCTACAGAAAATAATACTATTAGCTTTGAATATACCCCTAAATAAACATACAAACATGGACATTGGATGCATGCATACACACACACACACACACACACACAGCAAGTACATACACATATAACTTGGTAAATACTTTCTAATCTGAAAGGCATCATTATTGGAAACTTTGTTATGTTCTTTTTAAGCTGGGCTGACTCCTTTCTCCTTGGTATGCCCTTTGCCCCCTTCTAGATTGTACAGTACACTTTTCAGTCTTTATGAGCTCAATAATGAATAAAATTTATAGCATTTCATATAGAGAGAGAGATTACAAGAAATTACTTCAGTGTATTCACAGTGAGAAACTCAACTGTAAAATTTTATTTATAGCACTTTATATTGATGTGACTGTTTAAAATTGTATCTAATTTGATGGCCAAAATAAACTGTAGACATTCATGAAACCAACCCCTCTTTGGGGTACATTATGGGAGATGGACCTATTCCTGTTCTGTTTATCAAGATAAAGCCCAGCAGGGCTGACCCAAGTGAGAAACAGAGAACATTAGTGGAGGGGTCTGGTCACCACCTCCCTCTGACTTGAGGTTTTCTTTGCTTATTCTTTACCTTACACATATTTACTTGTTAATTTTTAATAATTGAGGCAACAACTGTCTTATGTATGTTGTTGAAGATTTGCCTCTCTTCTGTCAATCATTATTTTAGTACTTAACCTAATAATTGGGGCAAAGGTAGCATTAGTATGAAAGTTTTCATTGAGCACTGGCAGAAGACATTTTTATTCACACATATAAGGCATCACAGTTTAGGATTTCAGAAAAAGATAATATCTTTTTGATTTCTCAAATTTATCCTAATAAACTATTTCCATGCTAATTGTAGCATTTCCCCAGTAACACCAATGGTCAGTCTCTTTTCTCTTTTGGTATGAAATAAACTAAACCAAACCAAACTGAGGCTGAATTCTGTTGAAGCGAACATACGTGTGTGTGTGTGTGCCGTGTGTGCTATGTGTATGTCACAGCCATGTGTTATTAAATATTTTATTATCACTCTACATTTAGAAATGTTACATTGTTGACCTAGGTATAGTCCTAGATCTCTTGGAGACAACAACTTATTCCATTCGTTGTAGAAACAAGGCCAGTATAACTTAAAATGTAAATCACCTGAGGAAGAATCAATGCCATCATTGTTTTGATCCCTAGGTTTTATTATTCAAGTCCTCATGAATGCAGAAGCAGGTGGATGACTGCTTCCAGACAACCAAAATGAAGGCAGGTACTGACAGTATGGGCTTGGGTAAAGACACACACACCGGCCATCTATCTGTCTACAAGAAATGTTGTCCTACCTCTCTAATCAGACCTTAGAAATTTTAAATGTTAATGTAGCTTTAAAAGCACCTTACCTCTTAGGGACCAATAATCTGATTCAGTAAGTCTATTTGAATGAAAAGATGAAATTTGTCTGTTCATATTTATCCACCCAAACTATGGAATTCCTGTAAGTCCAGATTAGTATTGATACGGTGTAGCACACCAACTCCTTATCTCAAAGCCAATAAAGAATGTACGTGGTAAATATTTTCCTTACAAAATTGAAAGTTATCAACATTTTTAAATAATTCACTTAATATTAAATTTTCTAAAATGAAACTACATTTTGTACTGCCAATAATAGAAAACACAAGCATAATTACCTGCCATATAAGAAACAAAACAAAGAAGAGTGGTGGGCAAGATTTGCATTAAATGTATGAATTCTATTCATTTCCCACGGAATATTTGCCCATCAGCTGCTCGAGTATTTGGCATTTCCTTGGGTTCCTCTTTATTTTCATCAAATCTTATAGTTTTCATTTACGGCTTGATTTAATGAAATCTTGGAGATGGTAGTTAGCTTTTTAATGCAGCCTAGGGAAATTGGCAGTATAGCTACTATCCCATTCAAAGTCTTTCTGGGTTCAACGTTTATCTTTTTAATTTGGTACTTTCAAATGAAATTTTAATTATAAATAAAATTAATAAAAGACAAGTTATATCACTGTTGTTTGTCGATTAGTTGTCTAGTAAGAAATAGAAGGCTGGCTTCTTGATGCAGTTTTTTTTTTTTAACAAGAAAAATAATTAAATGGCTATATCATCATTGTTGAGAGGAATGGTTGAAGTATTGTCTCCTACCCTGAAGCGCTTTGAATCAGCTATTTAAAATGAAAAGTGGAAAATGATTTACATAGTAAATTGTGTCCATGAGCATCAAATAACTGCATATAGGTGTACAATTGTAAACATGACTGGCAACAAGAGTTAGACACACACAGACTGCCTGCCAGGAAGCTATGTCAACATGCTAAGTCATGTAATTACACATGCACAAGGGAGACACTTGTTTAGCAGAATCAGGTAAGAAGGAAAAAAAAATTTCTTTGGACTATGTTCCCAGGAATATAATTCTGTGTTCTGTCGTATCACCATAATTACAAAAGAACCAGTGTTTACATTTTATTCCATTCCAAGAGTTAATTTTTAAATTTCTTAATATAATTCTTCTATCTCAAGAATACATGAAGAATCCAATTTCAGTTTTTAAACATTTTTCCATATGCATAAGCATATGGATTGCCCTTTCTGTTCTAACCACTTTAAAGAAATAGGATTTCAAGTAGGAAATCAGATTGTTCACTCAGTTTTAAATGTTGGTGTAGTTCAGGGTATCATTCATTCATTCACTCATGCATTAAGTATATTGAGGACTTAGTAATTATCCACAGCATCCAGGAAACCCAGGTTTTTTGCTTTTTTTTAAAAAATATTATTTGACTTACATGACTGAGTATCTAAGAACTTGTACCTAATAGTGATCAGGCCATAAACCAACCTTACACCACCTGTAACTGCATCAAACCATGAAAATACAGTTGGGATTTACATTTTAGTTGGAAGGAGTGGCATAGAGTTCAGAATACTTCTCTATCACGGTTTTGGGATATGTCAAATGAAGGACAGCTCAAGGAAAATCTACCTGCAACATTTCTAGAAGGGCAAAGTTTTTTGGCAGGGTAGCATTTCTACCTGGTGAGAAAGAATCTGCAGGACTCTGGCTTAATCCAAGTCATTGCCCCTGGTGGCTGCCTCTGCTGTGTTTGTGTTCTGTGTGTATTCCATATTCACCTGTTTGATTATAATGGGTCATTGAGCAAGAAGAATCCCTAGGCTATGGAGTGGCAAAGGAGAAAAAAGTCAGTTCTCCCATTACTGAAGGTAGACTGAAAACTGAGAATCATATTCCAGTATTCCTTCGCTCAACTCTACTCAGCCCCTGCTATGTTTTTAAACACAGTTGAGACCAACCTTCTAGAACATTCTTCAGACTGTTGTTAGCCTCACTTTACTTTAAGGAAAATACCTGTAGATTAGGAAGAAAATATGTTGCCTTTGTCCTACAGTTTCACAGAAATTTCTAAATCTCTCCATTCCTAATAAAAGTGAGAACACATAAGGTATACAATGTACAGTAGCACCTCGACTTAATTTGTTTTACCATTTTGATTTGTTTCATTTTTCTGGTAAAGGTAGAAAAATGAATCAATCCAGTTTGCAAGAGACAATGTCATAGCAGGGAAAGTTTGATCTGCAATTAGTTCTTGCAGATTATTCAGTGACAACTGATCAAGAAATCCAGAGAAATGAGTAAGAAGACACACTCACCCCATCACCACACACCACCCCACCACACACCACACACACCAGAGTTGGTTAGGTACAGTAAAACAATCAAAAGTACAACTCATACAAGTTCAAGGACAGAAACACATAGATACTGAGGTCAAGGTTAGCTTTGTCCTTGGGGGATGGAGTGAGGTGGAATAAAGGTTTTAGAAGAGGCTGAGAGTGGAATGCATATGTGCTGTGTTGGGGAGCTCTTTTGTCAGCAATTAGTTGTGAATTCTATGCATGTGCACAGAGAAAGCGCTGCTCTAGTCTCAGGTTTCTTGATTCTAGAAGGATTGGGTGAACTTCCTAATATATTATAATTTATAATAGTAGTTAGTATGTACTGAGAATCTATTCTCCTTTTATCTAACTTGAGCCTCCCAAGCAGAAGATGTTGCCCTGATCAGAGATGTCCAATGCTTAAATTTTAGAAACAAAATATTTTACCAAGACAAATACAAATGTAGCAATGAATAATTAATAGCACGTACATTAGTTCCACATCTTTAAAATGTGTTAAAATCTTTAACTTTTTATATTACTATTTCCTCCTGGGTACATCTCCCATTGAATGATAACACTTGGAAAGAGAGAGCTATGGAAGAGTAAGAGACAAGTTATCTCACACCATTTTGTAAAAAGATCTCCCCAAAGCGGGGAGTAGAGGGGCACACATGCTATAGTTGACAGCCCAAAATCATTTTATATTTGGTCTTGTGAGCTTTTATTTCAGTGACCAAAAGAATAGGATTTATGACTACCATCAGGCATGCACCTCTACCTGAGACTGTTGTTAGTTTTGAATTGGCCTAAATTGTTATTTCTTCAGAAACATCTGTGAATGTTTTGAATCCTGATGTACGAAGTAAGTTAACTTCTTGTGGCTGTCGAGTAATAAGAATAATACTCATGAGCTAGATTCCTTTATGACTAAAACCCTTTGGATTCTCAGGCTTCCTGTTCTACCTTGGGATGGTGTTTTCAATTTGATATTTAAGTAAGTCACAGTATCCGGGAGAGAGACAGCCTAAGAAGTTGAACTGTGTGAACACTCCATGGGACTTTTTTTCAGCTCCAAGTCAAACTTGAAACAAAGCTCACAGTTAAGCAGTGCCAGGGTAGTTCCCCACTGCCAATTTTTCTGACACAAAGATCTCCCTAAAAAAATCAGAAATGAACCCATACAAATCGAGATTTAACCTATGTGGTCCCACTATCAAATTCTAGAAAGCAGTTCCACTATCAAGCAGTCAAGGTACCTTGAGAAAGCATAGTCCCGTATACAGTAATATGCATCTCATACTTTCATTTATCTGTCAATTATTGTCACATGGTTAGCTTTAAAAACACAACCAAATACACATGACTCTCAACTCCCATACATAAAAATTGGTCTTTGTTCATTCTCAGGTGACAAGATGTCCCAAGATGATAAAGAAAATTGGGAGTTAATCCCCCGTATCAATGAAGCGTTCAGCTCTGTTCACAAAATAGGCCTCAGCCGGACTGTCCCACTTAGGCCCAGGCTTATCCGTGCACTTCTCCCAGCAAAGTTCCGTCATCTGGTGCAGCAGCTGCTGGAAGTGCTGCTTCTGCATATCCACCTCGATGAAATGCTGCAACTGAGGGTCCACGGTGCCCAGAGCCTGAAGAGGATGAAGAGGACAAACATCCCGACACAACCACGCGCCAAAGCGAGCGCTGAACCGAATCGCCGACCTTCACGTTCATTTTTGTTTGTTTGTTTGTTTTTTAATTTTTTTAAAAAAAATTTGACTCTTTGGCAAAGTAATTAGAAACAGAAATTATAAAATTAAACACATATTAACAATAGTGGCCAGGAAAAACATTCACATACAGCAGGGCAAAAATAATTAAGTAAATAATTCCAAAAGAAAAGAAAAGGTGATGGATCAATGCTATTTAATTACAGTGGGGTCTTTTATGAAGAAAAACAATGTGAGGTGTAAGAAAAGCAAATGTCTTTTTAAAAAGTGAAGTTGTAGACCCAGTGAATGCCTTTAAGATGGAATGGCAGAATTGGGTCAAAGTGAACATGTTTATTTGCTCAGCTCAGCCATCACTGTGGTACCACCACCTAGATTCCAGCTAGCTACATTTGTAAAAATGTAACTGTGTGTAGTCCGCAACGCAGGAGAGGGAAGCACAGTCTGGAGCAAATGTGAATAATCCCGATACTCTCGAACTTACTGTTTGGATTTTTTAACATCTTATTTATGTATTATTCGGGTTTGGGGGGCACATTTGGTTGCTTTGGTGAAGGAGTGTAGGTTAGGGGACAATCTACTAAATTAACTAAGTTACTCCAGATTAACTTCCGTATGTACCCACATAGTATTGTTATAATAATAGAGAGTACTGATGTTCTGTTTGAAATTTATAGATATATTAGTAAACTCAATTATGACCATAATTGTTTTAACGTAAACTTAAAATTTACATGCATGTACTTTCCCTGATAACAATGGTTGCTTTGTTATAAAAAACAAAACAAAACAAACAAACAAACAAACAGGCCAGCTTTTAGCTGGACTAATGTTTTAAAGATCCCTACATTCCATGTGCCCCTCAGTGCCTATAGTCAGTTTCTAACTTGGCAAATCACTGGAAAAGAAGGGAAGGCCTTTTATTTACTTAAAATGATTCTTTTTCTTGAAAACAATTATATTTCTCACTTTCCACATTAAAAAAATAAGACCTGTGAGAAGCATTTGACTTGTTTATAGTGAAGATTTGGTAAGTGTCCTCTAAGATGTTAAATTGGCTGATTTTGTAGCAGATAATAAATTCCTTCTGTTAAAGAGGACATTTTCCCTGCACATTTTCTCTAACCTGTGACATCTACAGGAACAGACACAAAATTATGCTTGCCATAACTCTTAGAAGCAAATGTAACAAACACATGTCCTGTGTTGAAATGCAAGTGAGAGAATGTTCATGAGAAGATATGAGGCTGGTTGAACTATCTAGGCAGTGGAGTCTAAGGAAAGCAGAGCACAGCTGTGTGAGACTGTACAGTCAGACACTGGTTGTGTTTACTTTAAATGTGTGGCAGTAAAGATGTTGCCATGATTTGTACTGAGACACCTGTGCCTCAGCCCACATTCTCTTCTGAAAAAATCAAAGTCTTTACCACTCTACTAGACACTAGAACATAGCTTTTAATATGGTATTTGGAAAAGAAAATCTCTACAAGGTTTTGCTTCAAGGGGTTAATAGATAAAAACTTATCTCCAGTTAATTTACCTATTTGTCCATTTTCAGTGATGGACCACTAGCAAAGATCTACTTTAAATTAACGAAATGTTTCACTAATTCTAATTAACTAGACTCTGACCAAGAGGGAACTAATCAAAACCTTCTGTGTGTGTGTGAGCAAGTAGAATTTGCCAAGTTGGTTTTCTTTGAACGATGCTATTGTAGGATGGTGTGTTTTGTCTGCACTCGCTGAGTTGCTTACGAAAGCAAGGCATTTGTGGAGTCTTGAACTTAAGGGTAATCATTTTGTCCCCCTCCCATGGTATTCAGAGTCTCCACTATGCTAATTTGCATTTAGTATGCTAATTGCATCCATGATGGGATGTAGAATAGCCAGTTTCCAAATTGCCTACAGAAATCATTTTCTGTTGGAATATCTTTGGAACTCAGCATTTTAAAGAACCTACTTTAAGAAATCCTTCTCTCTTCCCTGGGTCTCAGATGCAACCCCAAGGAAAATGCCCCTTTCTGTCCACGACACCTTTTATTTCCCCTACAGCTTATTCTGAAAATTGGAGTCCTACATTTTCTTGCTGCCATCAAAGGAGACACAAGACACAATCTGTACAGTAAGTAAGACAGTCTTTAGAACATTCCCTGGGGGACTATGACACTAAGGAATATGAACTTGAAATAATATTTGAATGCTGTATTTAGTGCTTGCCACATGATAGATAATTGAAAGCCTGATATTTTCTTTAATTATCAGTTTTAAAAACAAAACTCTTTTTAGTTAAGTTTGCTTCATAATAGGTATTGAGTATAATCTTAGTACCTCATCAAATGCCATTTGTTTTATTTGGTGACTATGATGTTCTATGCCTCTGAAAGGTATCCACTTTAGACAGCTTTTAAGATGATTTTTTAATAAGTCACTCTCATGCACAAGTTAGAAGCAATCAACAGACATATAAGCCTTCATGGAATAAGATAGTGCTGAGTAAAGAGATTTTGAGTCAATCAGCAGTTTTAGACTCACTGCTGTTTGGATGTATATCTTGAATTTCATGTATCTAAGTCTTAATCTTTCATCGCAATATTCATATTCAACCACTTGTAGGATGTGGTTAAGTCTTGAGGGTATGCTCATGGGAGTGAATTAGAGGTTATCATGGAAGCTGGTTAGCTATCCCAGGAGTGGGATGTCATTTACGAAATGGCTCTCCATCTCTTTTCCCCTTCTTCTTCCTTCTCCCTTTCCCGCCTTCTCCTGTTTGCTTCCACCCTCTTGCTTTCCCTTTCCCTCCCACCATTGGATGAAGGAGCAGGTCCCCTCGGCCTTAAACTTCCCAGACTCTGTGAGTAAGAAACACATTCCTACTCTTTTTAATTGTCCGGTCTTATGCTTTTGTAGCAGCAAAAAATCAAATAAGGACGACCTTGCTTTCTTGTTTTGTACAACTATACAAAGGGAACTTCAAGTTACATCATAATAAATCATGCTATTGAAAAATTATTAGTGACTTACTTTGAGGTAAGAACATTACATCTAACTTTTACTCAAAATATAAGCTAATGCATTTGGATGTGTGTGACATTTGAATTTTATTTCAAACTTGAACATGAATGTCTTATAATTACCAGCCCAAATAGAGGGTAGAAACTGTTGGGACAAAACTGTTAAATGAAGCATAGTTCTGATCTCTAATTTAACCCTAGCCTCAGTCTTTGTTATTAAAATAAACATGAACCCAGAGCATGCTAAATGAAACAACCAATTTGTCATAGTTAAGGCTAGGCTAATTAAGGATTATAAATGTATTTATGGTCTGTGCTAACATTCAAATATTTTCTATCAATAGTGGGTTGGTACAGAAGTAACAAAATAATTTAATTAACAAGGTTTTTAATTTTTATTTGTATGTGTGAGTGACTACATATATGTATGTGTACAACATGGATGTCGGATGCCTGTGGATACCAGGAAATGCCATCAGATTCCCTGGAGCTGTAATTACAAGTGGTTGTGAACTGCCAAGTAGGTGCTGAGAACCTAAACTGGAGACTTTACAAAGGCAGAAAGTGTTCTTAACCACTGGATCATTTCTCCAAATCCTTAATTTTTAAAATAATGATATTTCTTTTCAAGCCCTGGCTTGGTTAGTTCACACCTCTAATTCTATCATTCCGGAAGTAGAGAGAGGTGGATCTCTGTTAGCTGGTCTACCAGCTAGCCAGGTAGCCAAGTCTACCTAGTGGGATCCAGAACAGGGATACACATGATATTCTGTTTTCAAAAAAGAATAGCAGGCAAACAATAAGGATCCCAATCAATTTAAAACAACTCAATTAGCAAAAATATCATCTTCTATATTATCTTTAAGTGGCATCTGGTCATACTAAGAAAGGTTACTTTCTTATACGTTCTTCCTAAGTATGAGGGTTAATTTTACGTGACAGGTTTGCTGAGGAATTGAGTGGCCAGGCATTTGGTGTAACACTCACTATTCTGAGTTTATCTGTGGGTTTTTCTGGGAGAGATTAACATTTGAGTCAGTAGACAGAGAAAAGTAGATTGCTGTCTGTGTGTGTATGAGTGGGTGCATCATCCAATAAAACATAAAGGCTAAGTAGAAGAATAAATTCATTTTGGCTCTGGTTATTTGAGCTGGGACATCTGTCTTTTACTATCTTTAGACATCTCAGATCTTGATCATGGGAGCTCTGATTTGGCTGACTTTCTTGTTTCTCTGTCCTTTAGATGTAGCTGGAAACAACACTGTCTGCCCACTGGTTTCAAGTATGACAATTAAACCTTGAGGCTCCTCAAGTTCCAAGATCACATGAGCCAATTCCTTGTCATAAATCTCATTGTTTGTTTTATTTACTATTTACTAGTTTATGACCCATAAACTTGTATAAGCATATATGTATATGTGTACAGAGAATATGTGCATATAATGTATCATTTGTATATATTTCTTGTTGATTCTGTTTCTTTGAAAAACACTGGATAACTAAGTAAAGTAAATTCTATGAAAATACAAATAACAACTATTAATATTATAAGTATCTCATTTTAAATTATTTATTTTATGATCCCTATCACAGACAAGATTCATGAAATGTGATTTTTACTTGATACCTTGTCAGGAAAAAAAAGTTCACTTCTTTGTGTATTCAATCACAGTCCTATTTTTAATTATTTATGGAACAAAATTCTCATGAATTTTGAATTCTCAGAAATGGCATTTCTCCATTACTTGGAAATTTGAAGAGTTTCTAGCATAGTTCTCTAAACTTTAAAATCTGAGTTCTAACCACTGGCAACTCTATATTCTCCCCATGAGTATTTATTAGTTCTTCAGTTACGGTTTAAAATTTTTAATTTCTAGAATAAGCATTTGATGCTTTATTTAGGAAATAACCATAAGAGATTATCCAAGTTAGAGAAAAGCAGACCACAAAACCCATATGTCTAAATGAAAAACAAATAACCAGCAAGTGCATACCAACCAAGAGAAGACCTGAGATCCTCTAGGGGAGTGTTTTTTATCATATTCTTTCTTATTTGTTTGTTCATTTGTTTATTTGTTTTGAGAGTGCCTCCTTATGTAACCACAGCTGATGTCAAATTTTCTGCATATACCAGGCTGACCTCAAAAAATTAATATATATAGAACTAATTAGAGGCCACCCCACCTAGGGATCCATTCCATCTGCAGACACCAAACACTGACACTATTGCTGATGCTAAGAAATACTTGCTGACAGGAGCCTGGTATGGCTGTTCCCTGAGAGGTTATATTAGCACCTGACTAATACAGATGCAGATACTCACAGCTAACCATCAAACTGAGCTGGGGGACCCTAATTGAAGAGCTAGGGGGAGGGACTGAAGGAGCTGAAGGGGATTGCAACCCCATGGGAAGAACAACAATATCAACTAACTGGACCACCCAGAGCTCCTGGGGGGGAGGGGGAATCAACCAATTACACATGGAGGGACCCATGGCTCCAGCTACATAAGTAGCAGAAGATGGCCTTATTTGCCATCAGTGGAAGGGGAGGCCCTTGGTTCTGTGGGTGCTTGATGCCCCAGCATAGGGGGATGCTAGAGCAGTGAGGCAGGGGTGGGTGAGTGGATGGGGGAGCACTCTCGTAGAGGCAAAGGGGAGATTGGAATGGTTGGGGGTGTTTTCGGAGGAGAGACCAACCAGGAAGGGGACAACATCTGAAATGTAAATGAATAAAATAATTAATAATAAAATAAAATAAATAAAGGTACCCTTAAATTCTCACCTACAATGTGCTTTGTCTTAGTGTTCTTTTCTTCAGGTTGATCTGCGACTTCATTATCTCACATACTTTACATTTACTGATTGAAGGTGACTAAAGTGCCAGATATTTTTAGCTTGTCACACAAAGACCTTGTTAATGAAGAGTCACAGCAGGCTTGGATTTTCTTAATGTGCATTCTCATTGGTCTTCCCATGGTACTTCTCTTTATTGTATCACATTTTAAAACCTCACAAAATTGTGTTTGTCTGACTTAGGAGTATATTTCCAGTGAACTGAAAGTTTTATTATATAGAATAAAAAGTAGATAGAATTATGCACAAGGACAGAAAGGAATGCTTGTTTACTGAGTCAGAAACAAATTGAGATTAACAGAGAACATGGGACGTAAGTCAGCATTTTTCACTATGTATAAGATGCTGCACATATTTCTGTCACTTTGAAAAATAGCTTTTAAAATTTGCTAATAGTGTTTCCAAATTGTTAAATTGATTATAACTTAGTAGTTGAATAATAATGGTTTTCTCATTTGTAATGCTGACTTGACATAGAAAAAGAAGAAAAGCTCTATAGAAAAGGTTCTACAAGAAGTAAAATAAATGTGTGTCCTTTTAGCTACACTGCCCAGAAATGAACAGGATTACAATTCCTCTGTATCTGCTTGATAGAATCTGCTTTACAGAATAAGCATGTATCTGCTTATTCATATAAAATGCTAAAGAAAATATTCATGTGTAATTATGACATAAACCATTTGTAGAAAAGAAAATATACTGTATGGCTGAATGAAATAAGAGCAGAATCCTACCACATTAATTCTAACTTACAAATTGTCCACACTGAGTATGTCCGAAGTCAATTTAATGCCAAGTCTGTCTGAACAGATCTGATATGACATGGAATTAATTTCATAGCTGGAGTACTAAGAGACCAAGACATAAAAACGGCAAATAATGTAGACTTTTTATCTCAGTCAAGATTACTAGCTCTTCCGTTCAACCATATCACGACAACTAGTCATGGGAAGAGGACAATTCTCTGTGGGGGTATTTTCCCAGTGAAAGCACTGTGATCTTGAGACTCTCCATTCTGGGATGGTTTGCCCTGTTCTCAAGGTCTACCTTAGGACCCTCATAGACAGGACTTCACCTTCAAGACCCAACTTGATAACTCACAGAAGCACCTATTGGTGACCATTAAAGATTTGGGCAATTGACTGCTTCCAACCTTTGCACTGTTTGCCAACAGTTTTGGTGATCATGAGGATGAACCTCACTAAATCTTTATTAATGACTCTTGCTGTATTTATCCTGAATCATTTGACAGACATCACTCTTACAAGTTTTTTACCTTTGAAGTCTTAAACTCCTGTATTCTTCTATCTGTAGCCCTGTATCTTTATGTTTCTTTCATGTAAGTGTCACCTCATTGACACTTTCTGTCTTTGGAAAACTTCTTTTTCTAGTAGTTAATTGGCTTTTACCACTTTCACTTCTTGATGTGAAATAAAGTCAAGATTTCATCATGCGTGACTTCAATATATGACTTGATAGCACATTCAAATTAAATATTCTCTGGCATTTCATCCCATTATATTGTAATGTTGGTTCAACTCAGCCTTTTACCTTTATACATTTATAGACAGCTCTAGGAAGTAATTTATTTGAGGAGGCAGCTTACATGACAAATTGATGGTCATAAGTTTCAGACTGGTGCATAGTCTACTTAACTATTATTACTGATTAAGCTTTGAAGAATCGTGCTAAACCTTTTATTTTCTTCTCACAATTTTATGTCAGACTTTTAATTTCATTAGATGGGGATTTAGCAAGATCTATTATTCCAATTTCACATGCAAAATATTATTCACCAGAAATTCACTACCAAATATAGTTGTTCTCTCATTTCTCTGGATTTTATACCATGGATGTAAGTCAGGTCTGTGATGTTCCATTGGTATTAAGCATGTTCAGACATTTCTTCTCACCATCATTCCCTAAACAATGCTGTGTAAGTACTAATTACATAACATTTACATTATATTAGCTGTTACATGAAGCCTATGATGATTTGAAGTGTATAGAAAGATATGTGGAAATACTGACCCACTGTATACAGAGGCCTTCTGCTTCTGTATATTTGGACATCGAAAGGGATTCCTGGAACTGATAACCCTTGCATACCAAGGACCAACTGCATAAGGGCTTCCTTTTTCTGAGCTACAGATGTATGTACTAATCCAACTGGTACACAGCTCTTCTGTTATGTTCCGTATAGAAAAATTAAGCATATACTCGACTCTCTAAATGATCATTTTTCTATCTTGTATTAGTTAAGGTTAAGGTTTCTATTGCTGTGATAAAGCATTATGACCATAAACAACTTGGGGAGGGAAGGTTTCAGCTTTCATCATATATTTTTTGCTGAGCAAAGTCAGGGCAGGGGCTTAAACAGGGCAGGAAAGAGCTGATACAGAGACCACAGAAGGATACAGTTTACTGGCTTGTTCCTCATGGCTTGCTCAGACTGATCCCCCCCCACCCCCCGTTTTATTGGATATTTTCTTTATTTACATTTCAAATGTTATCCCCTTTCTAGGTCTCCCCTCTGCAAACCCTCTGTCCCATACCCCCTCCCCCTGCCTCTATGAAGGTGCTCACCCACCCACCCACACACTCCAGTCTTCCCTCCCTAGCATTCCCCTACACTGGAGCATCTAACACCCTCAGGCCCAAGGGTGTTAACACTAATGTCCAACAAAGGCCCTCCTCTACCACATATGCAGCCAGCACCACTCACAGTGGGCTGGGCCCTCCCACATTAATCACTAATTAAGAAAATGACCTACAGACTTGCCTACAGCCTGAACTTACGGAGGCATTTTTCTAAATTGAGGCTCCCTCCTCCCAGATGACTATAGGTTGTGTCAAGTTGACATAAAACTGGACAGCATACTTCTCTAAGTAGTTGAATTGTTAATTAATAGGTTAAGAAAATGGTGCTGCTTACCTTTTGCCTTGAAGCACTAGAGACCCTATTCTTATCCAATCTCTCAGTTCTTTATGTGATTAATGTCAATGCTTCTCAACGTATAGTGACTCTCTGATTCAACCCCAAATCTGATCACTTATTGTGCTAATTTCTGAAATGTTTTATAGGTGGTGAACTGATAGGATAATCATTCGGAGTCCGCAAGGAAAAAGTTTATAGAAATTGTAGTTAAACTTATAGATCTGAGTCTCTGTTATCATTGTTTTGTTCCTTGCTGTATAAGCAGGAAGTCATGTAGTGACTACTTGTGACTTCTTTGTTCATTAGAACAAAATCTCAGAGACCTCAGAAACTCAGAGCGTCTCAAGCAAATGACTTAGAAACACAACAGTTGAAGCTTCCAATGCTTTGGCTTCTCAAAATTTCTCATTTGGTCTCACAACCAACTCAGCTTCTTCTAGTCACAATTTTTTTTTTCATAGTATTATGAAATCAAGTCACAAAGGCATTGTTATCTGTTGCAATCTGCATGGCAGGACACCATGCAGTATTTAAGAGACAAGAAAAAAAAGTGAGAAGATTAATATCTTACTCATGCTAAAGATTTAACATAGACAATGTGCAGCAGCTGCCCTCCCCACTGAATGTAAAAACTATATTTTGTATTCATTTTCTTGCTGATACGATGAAATATTTGATAATGAAATATTTCGAGGATTTGGTGCCAAGAGGATGTAACCTGCAGAGAAGCATTTAAGCAGCAAATAGTTTCAATTTGTGTGAGGTGAGCAAGGCACAGGAAGGACATATAAAATGTATAATTTGACTGCCTTTGAGTTGAGGATATGCTCCATTCAATAGTACAAGGAATTTGCCACCTTCTCTTGTTTCTTTAAATTAGGATTATGTCTTCATTAGTTTTTATACTGCTACAAAATATTCTGTTTTTCATGAGAAGCTATTGTGTTTTTCTTGTACTGTTTTGTTGTTGTTTTAGTTGTTTGGTTGGTCTTAGTTTTGTTTTCAGTATTGCGTTTACTCTTTTTTTTTTTTTTTTTTTTTTGATACTTTATTTACATTTCGAATGTTTCCCCCTTTCCAGATCTCCCCTTTGGAGCCTCCCCATTCCCTTCCCCTCCCCCTGCCTCTATTCCCCCACCCACTCACCCACCCACTCTCATCCTTCCTCCTTGGCATTCTCCTATATTGGGGCTTCTAACACCCACAATTACTCTTTAGCTCTTTTGCCGGTGTTAAATAATTCACTGAAGTACAAAAAGAACATTTCGAAGAATTCAGACTGAAAAGTGGGTGGTAGAGATAAGGCTGTAGGTAAAGAATTTGTCAATGGCCACATCATTCCAGCTTGGAGCAAGTAGTATTCCTAACATACACTGTCAATAGCCCATGGTTCTTTATCTAAATAACTATACATTTAAATCGATTTTTAATGTGTAATATTCACTTTACAAACTTTCTCTTCTTTGCCACATTTGTCTTCAGAGTTACTCATTTGAAGTAAGCTAAAGTATTAATGAAGTCAAATTACAAAGCCATAAATTATGATTTATTATAAGACCATAATTCTCCAAATAAAAAGATTTATTATTTTATTTGAAATACAAATCTTATTGATTTACTCTAAATGATTATACATGAGTAGCAGCCCAGTGTTTATCATAATAACCTCTAAATTAGACGGTAATAAAAGCTGTTTCATTCATATTTATGATTATCTCTAGTATGGTACCTACTCTCAATTCTCCAATTATAATATTATTTGCCTCTTAGATTGATATACTATCTTTGCTCATGATAGTTAATTGGCTCAGGGCCAATCTCTTTTAGATTGCAGGCAGAAATCGGGGCCCTCACTTCCAATTGAACAGGATGGGGCTGAGCAATTGAATATGGAAGAAGCATGACAGGCAGCCATGAAGAAATTAGTGCCAGAGCAGAAAGGTAGCTAGAACAGGACCAGAATTTCAGGACTCCTCTAAATAAGGACGAGCATACTGGGTAACCTCCTCAGCATACAAATAGATGTGAGAAGGAGCCACAATACAGCCCAGAATTCCTGTGGTAAAACACATCTGAGAGGCTCCAAGACCCTACATATCTGTATTTCCTCTAGATCAGGCTTCTCAACCTTCCTAATGCTGTGATCCTTTAGCACAATTCCTCATGTCATGGTGATCACCAACCATAAAATTATTTATGCTGCTACTTCATAACTGTATGTTTGCCACTGTTATGTTTAATTAAATATCTGTTTTGTAATGTTCTTGTGTGACCCCTATGAAAGGATCATTTGATGTCCCCATAAAGGTCATTCAAACTCCACAAAGGGATTGCAACCCAGATTGAAAACCCCTGCTCTGTATTACAGGTTTCTTCTAAGTAATTATTAAGATTTTGCAAGTACATATCTTATGCACTTAATCATATAATCTGTCCTCCATGCCTTATTCTTATATGACCTTTGGTTGTATACATTTTCTGTATGCTTAAGCATTTATTTAACATCTCATATTGTTCATATTGCCATAACCACGACAGAATGATGGACATGAACAATATCTAGTAAAATACCAAAGTGTAGCCTATTCTCTAACATCATTAGGACCTACAAGCCATTGATTCCATTCATTGTCCTTTCTTTTCTCATCACCATTGTCCTCTTTTACCTTGTCAGTCATAACTATACTATCAAACTTAAGTTCTATTGCCACGTCTTGGTTTTACTTTCTTTTTTTTATTGAATATTTTATTTATTTACATTTCAAATGTTATCTCCTTTCCAGGTTTCCCTTTTGAAAACCCCTTATCCCATCTCCCTACCCACTGCTTCTATGAGGGTGTTCTCCCATCCACCCACTCACTCCCACCTCATCACTCTGGCATTCCCCTACACTGGGACATCAAGCCGTCACTGTACCAAGGGTCTCTCCTACTATTAATGCCAGACAAAGCCATCATCTGCTACATATGCAGCTGGAGTCATGGCTCCCTCCATGTGTACTCTTTGGTTGGTGGTTTAGAACCTAGAAGCTCTGGGGTGTCTGGTTAGTTGATATAGTTGTTCTTCCTTTGAGGTTGCAAACCCCATCAGTCAGCTCCTTCAGTCCTTTCTCTAACTCCTCCTTTGGGGTCCCCGTGCTCAGTCCAATGGTTGGCTGTAAGCCACCTGGTTAAATCATCTGATTGCCTACTCCATTTCTCTGTGTTAAAAATAAAACACATAATTAGACAAATTGATTTATTTTTAGACTTATAATCATCTTATTCAATGAAGACCTTCACATCACTAGGTACCTACACTCTTCTAGCTCCTGGCACTTGTCTTTGCTATTTTGTTAGAAAGGAGTTGCTGAGATAATTATTTCACTGTTTTGCCATGCCCCTGAACATCCTGAAAGTACATCCCATTCTTATTGTCAGCTGAAGGCCACATTAACAGCCAGAGGAAATTAAAGCATTTAGGAAAGAATTTCTACAAACTCCCACACATCCAACATCTGTAACCATTTATTCCTCCTCTTATTACTATGGATGAGCTGTTTATTCTCCTTGTTAAAGCCTAAATTTTGAGCATTCTTATAGCATTTATTCAAGAAAAATGTTTTGTTAATTTGTTCTATTCTCTTCTTTGGCAAGGATCAGTTTTATCAGCATGAAAATAAACTTAAATTTTTCCATTAAAAAATCCTTTTTCAACTTTCTGCTTCATTTTATAAAAGGAAGGAAGGAAAGGAAAGAAGGAAGGAAGGAAGGAAGGAAGGGAGGAAGGTTGGTTTAGTCCCTGGAGTATTAATGCAAAGTTGATGTCTTCAGTTTAACTCCTTTTCTATTGGTTTAAAGCATACCAGTCATGTTTTTGGTGTCTATGTCCTCACTGAAAATAAATTTATTAGGATCACAGTTGACCTCCACAACGGTAAATCTAAACTGAGTTCTTCATTGCGCAGTTTAAAAAGCTGTCTGGGGCATTTGCTTGAAACGAATTTTCTATGTGGCTTCCAAGACCTGACTCCTTCTTGGGTTTCCTCTCTGTCTATTCCTTTTATGTCTCCTTTCCATGTTCTTCTTTATCCCTGATTCTGAACATCACTCATTGTTTTGGTGATTGTATTCTGTCTCGTGGCTTTAAATACCATTTAAATAGAGTTGACACCCAGATTTCATCTCTAACCTCTGCCTCTACTCTGAACACCAAGCTCTTCTGCCTATGAACATTTCAGTTTGCCTAATAAACTACAAAAATAATACATCAAAATACAAATTTTTATCTTCTTCCAACTATGTTCAAACCACAGTCTTCTCACTTGTTAGAGACACATTCTTATTTCTCAGGCACAAAAACATCAAAATCATCCTTACCCTTTTGTTTTATTCATACAATGCTACCAACTTGTCAGCAAAACTGCCAGCTTTATCTTCAAAACTCATTCCAATTGTCTCCACCTAATGCTCCTCTCCTATCAGTCTTATTCCCATAATGGATTGCACAGATTACTAAAGTAGCCTACTACCTGATCTTTCTTCTCTGATTCTTTCCCCCATTCAAACAATTTTTTAACACAGCAGTCAACATCATCTTTTTAGCCTGTAAAACCAATTGTCTCTTTGAAGGCTTCCAATGGCTTCCCACACATCCGAGTGAGAGCTGAACATTACACTGGCCTAGAAACTCCCACACAGACGTTCCAGTTATGACCCCTACCACTGGATTTCTATGCTACCTGATACCTTCTTTCATGTCTACTTTCTGCCATGAACCATTTTGCTTTGCATGGGTATAGCAGACTGTGTCTCATGATCTTTCATAGTAGAGTTCTTTCTGCCACCAGTATTCATCTCTATACAGCTCTGACTATACAGCTAATCTCATCAAAGTCTAGTGTAATTCTTCATATGAACTACAATTTTCATACTTCCTCTAGCTTTTTTTCTGAAATACTGTTTATCATATGAAAGTCTTACTTATGCTTGTCTGTTTTCTAAAAAAAAAAAAAAAAAGTAGGTATACAATAAATTATAGCAGGAAAAAAATGGGAGATCATGTTAAATAATACTAATAATATTGAGAAATATTTGACTATTTAAATACTGGAAACAAAGTAGAGGAAAGGTGAGGAAAAATCTAGAGGCAGAGATTTGATCATAGTTGAAAGAAGCTTTTTGTTTAGGAAATACACACTTGCTACCCAGTTTAGTCCTTTAATAGGCAAGTTTCTGAACGTGAAATGAATTTCAAGGCTTGTGCCAGTACCAGAAACAGATTCTCACCTCTTCTTCACTCTCTATAACTAACTTAATGAATGCCCAGTAAATCATATGTAGCTAATATTTTAGGTGCTTGATAAGTATCTGTAGACTGAACTAAGTTAATGAATACTGGGTTAGGGCATCAGTTCCTGGTGCTGGTAGAGATATAAGTGGCTAAAATATAAAATGCTTAAGAAGCTGGTGAATTTCTAAGTATAATTTTGCTTATAACTTGAAAACTTAACAAATAAAACACAGTCATAAATACCAAGACACAGTAGAGGACATCTTCCCTGTACAGCTACTCTAAGGCTTGAAAAGAGATAGTCTCTCTTCTTTCAGTTTGTACTTCAACGTTCAGTGTGTATAAAAATATAAAGAATTATCCCGGGGATTTTTCAGGACTCATCTCACCTGCCACTACCCACAATTCTCTTCAGTACTGCATCTACCTTCTTGACAAAACCAGATCACCCACGTTTGACTCCAGGGTCTGGCTCGTGAGTCTGCCTGACCCTCCCCTTCATGAACCCTCCCCAACATGCCAAATAAAGCCTGGTTTCTACTTCTTGTGACTCAGCTTACTTTGGCCACCAAAACCAATCTCTAGGCTTTTGCCAGAACCCATCCTACTTATCCTCCAAATTGCATGCTGCTGTCACACCACCTGCACCCTTTCATCCAGCGAAATATACCTCCAGACTCCAGGCTTAGACCAGGAGCCACACCCATACGCTCCCTTCTGTTCACATGACCTCATTCCACCCAACCCAACTTCTAGACTCAACTCACTTACACATCCTCTCTTCTACACCAACCTACTTTGTCCATATCAAATTTAGAACTAATAAGAGAAGTCAACACGCACAAACCTCATAGCAAACATGCCAATAATATGAATGATCAAGCCAGCGTCTTTTCTTCAAAACATATTAGTCCTGTATAAATGTTTACCAATGGAAATTATGTGGATGAACCCCAGAACACTGATTTGTTTAAAAAAATCATAAATATCATCAATGAGTTCAAGGAATTTAAAGAAGATGCAAAGAAATAGCTTAAGTAACAAAAGAAGAAGGAGCATAAGGAGAATAGAGGATATTGACCAAATAAGCAAGGAATATGAAAAATTAAACTCTAACTCTCTCTCTCTCTCTCTCTCTCTCTCTCTCTCTCTCTCTCTCTCTCACACACACACACACACACACACACACACACACATACACACACAGAGACAGAGAGAGACAGAGACAGAGAGAGACAGAGAGAAGGGGAGGGAAGAGGGAGAAAGACAGACAGACACAGAGAGATGGGAATATACAGGAAATGTGGGCACCAGGAAAAATAAAACCCATATATTATAAGCATAGATGAGGGAGAAGAATCCCAACTCAGTGGCATAGATCTTCAATAAGTTCATAAAAGAAAACTTCTCCAGACTAAAGAAAGACAGCCATACAAATACAAGAAGCATATAGAACACCAAATATATAAGACTAAAAAAGAAAATCCCCACAACAAATAACCCAATGGTTAAAACAATAATTATTTATAACAAAGAGTATATTTAAAACTGCAAGACAAAAACATCACAATTAACATATTTTTTTAAAAATCAGTATAAAAGCTTATTTCTCAATGGAAATGTTGAAAGCTGGAAGAGCCTGAAGCAATGAATTCCATGTCCAAAGACTATGAATGCTAGGCTAGACTAATATACCCAGCAAAACTATCTGCCAAAACTGAAGAAGAAAGAAAAACTTTCAAGGCACAAAAAGCATAAAAACTTTATTTTAAACACAACAAACCTAAATAAATTACAGAAAATAATATTTCAAGATGAAGAGTAAAGAAGGGTACATGAGAGGGCTAAGAAGAAAGGAAGGGGAGAGAGAAATGATGTGGTTATATTATAAAATTAAAATATGAAAGAAGTAATGTTTTAAAAAAGAATGATGTATTTATGGGAATATTCTAACTTTTACAATCTTACCGCTTACTAAAATAGCAAATAAAATATGTTGGGTATTTGTGGCAATGGGCAGTCTGAACTTAAATGATTAAATGTTTTATCTACAAATAGAAGTAATATATAGATTCATATTAAGAACTCTTTGGGAATGGCACCCAGGGCATGTCAGCTTGAGACATGGCCCCACCCCTTGCTGGCTGCAGCACTCAGTAGAGGGGATAGAGCAAAGCAATGACTTACTGTAAAGAACATTTGTAACTAAAGCTGTTTAGACATAAGGGTATATATCATATATATCACAGCTTCCATGGTGAAATTTATTTATTCATTTATTTATTTGTTATTTATTTTAGTTTTTGGTTTTGTTTTCTTGACTGGGGGAAGTTGCAAGGGCAAAGGACAGATATGGAGGGAAGGGTAGATGAGTGGAATTGGATGCATGATGTGAAACTCACAAAGAATCAATAAAAAGTTAAAAAATAAAAAGAACTCTTGGAGTAGTGAATCATTTTAATTAAATTCAACATTATACCTTTTCTCCAATTATAAATATGTCTTAGGTTCAATATCATTCTATGTATGTTCATCAAGGAAGAACAGAGTAGTCTTAGCAACAGAAAACCTTAGTCCCACCCAAGAACTGCTGATCAATGTCAGAAAATTTATTTTGTTAACATTCAGTGGATAATAATTATATGATAAATACTACCAGAAGCACAAAGTATAACATTTAATGCTTTGAAACTTACAGTCTTTCCTTTTTCATGTCTACATACATAAAAGGAAAAGAATTTTGCTCAGATTCGGATACCAGACTTACACTCAAGCCTAAAGAAACTATAAATCTGGAATTAAAGTATGAGACAACTGTTTTCAGGTATTGAATACAAGCATATTGTGACTGAAAACAACTCAGGATCCCTACCATAGTGGGATGGCTTTCTGTTTGGAGACATTTATCATACCACAGCTCAGTGGAATAGAGCCATTGTAGAGTCCAGTGGTCTCAGGTAGCAAAGAAGGGAGATGAAAACATTTGAAGCTAGAAGAGAGAGCTGCTGGCATTCCTGGGCTATGAGATGAAAGAACTATGTGGAAAGTGGAAATCCTTGCCTATTATAGAGAACTGGTGAACTCTAACAGGAGGTGAGTGTTGTGTTCTCAGAAAGGTTGTCTAGCACAGGTACAAAAGCTCTGAGTAGTAGAACATGTTTGAATCTTGTTCCATTCTCCCTGTGTAACTTAGTCACTTGATAGGACTCTGGAAATACTGGGTCTAAAGAACAGGAACCACTATTCCGTAGGGGATGTGATGAAGGACCAATGAAAGGAATAGTTGATCGCTACCACCATTTTAAAAAGGCCTGCAAGAAAGTAAAGGACTTCCCAATAACTTGTGTCCAACCAAAACTTAACTTTCAATAAAGATAGCAAAATAAACACAAATAATCCTCACAAAGTCCAGCATAAAATAAACTTGTTGTTTTAGTGAAGCTTCAAATAATAAACAAGATTCAAAATCAGTAAAAATGAAATCAATAAAAGCAAACTAGAGATTGGATTTATTAGATAAGAACCTTAGAGAGTTACAATAATACTCAGCGACACAAAAGGAAAGATAGATATAAAAATAACCATATGAGAAATAGCAGAAGCAAAATGGAAACTAAGAAATTTAATTTTTAAAATTCATATTTAATTAAGCATATTATATAATTTCCTTAATTGCATATTGGATGCTGTCAATACTAGCAACACAGTGAGCTTGAAGACAAAGCAGTGGAAATTATGAAGTCTGAAAAATATAGAGAAAAAGACCTAGAAGAATGTGGTCAGAATTTAGGGATTTGAAGGAAGAGTAATAAGATATTTGAAAGACGTGTAACTGCTATTCTGGGAGGAAAAGAGAAAGTTAGTAGGGAAGAAAGAATAATAAATGATATAAGTTCCAAAATCTTGATAGGTTATAGGTCCAAAAGATTTAGAAAACCTAGGTCGGGGTAAAGGGGAGACTGGCATCATCCATTGTCACTACAAATTGATAATTACCAACCATAGAAAACAAATATGTAAAATAGAAGTCACATGTTAAATATAAATAAATAAAATGCACCTATATCTACCAAGAAAGTATACATTATAGGTCTCAGTATAAAAAGTTCTAACCAGAAAAATATAAAGAAAGAATGAAAAAAACACAATGAAGGTAAAAGACAACATTTACAGATAAATCCATTTATAGTAAATTGTGTTATAGGTATAGCTTGGCAGATCAAGTTAGATGGCCTCAGTAATGTGTCAAGTACTTTAAGGTACTTAAAACAGGTCCTTTAAGGCAGAACTTTTTCATGAACTGGTCAATGGCTTCTTAAAGTATTGCCATACACATATACATATATACGTACATATATTTTATTTATTTTATGTTGTGTGGATGTTTTACCTGCCTGTGTATCTGTGTACCATGTGTGTGCAGTGCCGATGGAGGCCAGAAGATTCTGCTGGTAGAGTTACAGATGCTTGTGAGGAATTTGTGAGAACTGAGAATCTAACCCTGGTCCTCTGGAGCTCTTGACTCTACTCAGTAGAGCCATCACTCCAGCAATGGTTTCCATTCCAACCAATTTATCATTTTCTTAATGATTTCTACAAACTTTTCATCTTCTTGAGAATTAAAAAGAAAAAAGTAAAACAAGAGTAACATAGACCTTTTCTTTAGATGAAAAGTACATTGATTCTAGTCCTTATACCATGTTCTAAGGACAGATAGCTTCGAATAGACTTTGTGTAGTAAACTAAATGATGTATTATAGATTATTAAAGGAATTCATAGATAATTGATTGTTTCTTTTTAATGGTATTTTTCAATACTTTGAATATTCTTTGGTTACCTAACATTATTTATATTCTCTAATAGATTTTATAGCATCAATCTTTGCCCTATAAAATGTATTGACATAAATCAACTCAAGTCTGGGGACTTATGACATATTAAAAGAAGTTCCTATCCATTAATTTAATTCTAGCCATTTAGCCATAATCCTTTATGTTTTCAACTCGAGTTCTTTAATTTTTCCACAGAAGAGAAAGATGAGTGGTGGGATAATCCTGCTACTCAAACCAATAGACAACATCTGTCTTTGAGAATGGCACAATCCTCTTTTGTGTTGAGGTAAAGCAGATACCTGTTGAGCCATGAAATTTCATTTTCTCTTAGCCATTTATTCATTATTGTCTACTCTTCCCCACATATTAGACACATTGGTTTAGGCAACAATCTATAACTCTGGAGAACTATATCCTTCTGGATCCCAATAATTCTATAATGTATTTTACATTGAGTTAAATATCAGAAATTCCCCAAAGGAGTATTTTTCCAGGAACTTTCTGATAAAAACTGAAAACTTTGCTTTGTTGTAAGAATAAATGACATTGAGAAATACAACCATTCCCCTCAAAAAGAATACACAAAATCACATTTCACAGACCAAGGCATTTTAGACTGCTATATTTTGCAGATCCTTAACTAATGCAGAAGAATTCAAATACTTTTTTGATTCATCTAACACATAGACACTTCATGCTGCATGTACTCTCACCTGTATATGTAATCTTACCTTGCATATAATCTCACTACCAGTGTAGAAAATGCATGCACACATGAATAGATACTTTCAATCCAATGTGAAAAGTCAATTGTCATAGAAATCCCCCTGAAGAATTTCACCTAGTCTATGGAGAGAGATTTGTCCTTTACTCTTAACTTCTGCTTATTCTGCAAACCCTTATGAAGACTGCTAAGAGTATTTATTTGCCTGAGGATCTGGCCTTAGGCAAACCAGATAAATAACATGACTTGGGGAGGTGATTTTGAGTCACACAGCATCTGCTTCTTTCCCAGGAACCTCAGACAGATCCAGTGTGTACCGTCCAGGAAGCTTACACGATGGAGCTTCAGTAAAAAGTCTGGACACCAGGGCTCCAGTGAGATCCTGCTGAAAATAGAGTGCATGCCATTAGACAGCAGTGCTGGGAAAGATACACTGTTTGGGACCCAATGGGGTATGGACAAATGAAACTCCAAGTATGTTCTTTTCCTGGATATTACCTTCTGTCCTTCTGACCTTGGATGCTTTCAATTTACATTATCCTTTTCCTATAACAACTCAACCACAACTGTAATCTTTCCATAATTTCTGCAAGTGCTTTTAATGAATTATTAAAGCTAAAACTCTCCAAGCTCCCCACTGACCTTAGATGTGAGGACTGTTTGGGAATGTGCTCCCTCTGAACACTACATCCTCTGTATACCATCAATGTTTTCAGAGTTTCACCTGGCCCAAACATAACCCTGCCTTTCCCCTAGGATGTTTCTTTCTAGGGTGCCTGTAAAATGTAGAAATTTTCTCTTCTCTAGACTTTGAAGAGAGATAGTTGATTTTCCTCTCTGTCATTCTGGATCATTCTCTTGGCAGCTATAAGAAAATCCTCAGGGTCTAAGAGATAGCTCCAGAGTTAAGAGCTCATACCCACCTGGAAGGACACCTGGATTTGGTTTCCAGTGCCCATGCTGGGCAGTTTATCACCACATGTGATTTCAGTTCTGGAGGATTTAACACTCTTCTGGACTCCTCGGGCACCTGCACACATGCCCCCTTACACACACATCTATACACATAATTTGAAAACACATCTTTAAAAAAAAGAAAATATTCAATATCATCGTGGGATCCAGGGCCTCATGAATGCCAGGCAAGCATTCTTCTGTTAAGCCTTAATTTTCCAGCCCAAATTGTCACTGTTGGGTCCCATTCAGTCACTTTATACCACCCCTGCCATCTTAGAATTATCCACCTACCTAGGGGTGTGGCAATCTTCCCACTAAAAGTGACTACCTGGCCTGATACTAGAACTCAGTATGTACCAATCTATACTCCTGTCAAACTCATGTTTGCCTCAACCTGGCTCGCTTTCCACTGGTCTAATGACTGTTTAATCTGCTATGAGTTTTGTTGACTGTTTCCAGTCATTTGATCCCACAGTTCACTAACCTGCTCTGTTGATATGAGTCTACTGTTCTTTTTTCCTCGTTTATTTTCCTAGACTTATCTGGGATAAAGTTCTCTCCTGGAAAAACTTCTGATTTATTCTTTTGTGGAAGGTGATATATTTCAAATAGTAATTAAGTCCTTGTTCCATGCCTAGAAATACACTCTTTGTTTACAATTCAAAATAAATGTTATCATTTCTATCTTCTGTCAGATCAGCCTCCATCAAGAAATGGGGCAAAACTTAACCATTCTGTGAGCCTTCCATATCTGCAGGTTTCAAGCAACTGTGCCTTAAATGTACTTGATAAAAACAGTGAATGAACTATACTAAACATGTACAGACTTTATTTTTATTTGTTCTACAACAATTCAGTAGAACAGTCATATGAATAGTATTTTCATTATGTTAGATATTAATATGTTACCTAAAGGTGGTTTGAAGCCTTTGCTATCTCTGGAGAATTTGGTCTTTAGTAGATCCTGTGGGAAGACCATATTGTACAAGAATGTCAAACATACTAGGCTAAAGCTATGAAGCGTGAGAAAGAAGTTCTGCTACATTTGTCAGGAAAGCCAACAAAATCTTGCATGGAATCTTTAAGAGAAATCAAAGAAGAATATGGGTGAGACAAAACTAGCCCAACAGTTGGGACACAGCCAGAGGAGGAGAACCTGAAAGGTGTGGGTAATGAAACGTAATTATGTCAGCGTAAGAAAGTGAAGCCATAAACCCGAGAAGGAAGTTATTCCACTATTCAGGAAATATATTTGATTGTTAGTAGATTCAAAATTCAAAAACTATCAAAACCACCAGATTTTCAATCATCAGAGGAAACTTTCAGTTTAATTGAATGTCCTGAAATCACACTGGCTGCTTCTGGAGGTAGTAAGTCTTTCAGTCACTTGAGAGGCATGAAGAGAGTTTACACACATCATTGAGTGGATGTTACAGAGAACATCAAATGATCCACTTGGGGTTGGGCATTGTGGTTTACAAATTCCCTCCTCTTTCTGTAGTTATATACTTTTAAAATGTCCCTTAACATTTTATACATGTAAACAATGCAATCTGATCATTATACCTGTAAGCAATGCAATCTCACTCCCTACCTTCCTTTGTTTCCCTCCCACCACTATGAACCCCTTTTCTTTCCTAGAAGTCCCCCTTTCCATATTCATGTGTGTTTGCTGAAAGATTTAAAGAGCTCAACCATAGCCACCTGGGTGACCTTGGATTTGGAATTCTGTATTGGGACCTGGTGTGCTCAGTAGAAACTACTCAGCTGACAGTGACTACCCAATTTTCAGGATCTATCAGTGGCCATCAGTTCAATAAAAAGGGGCTCTCGAACCCCTTCTTCATCCATAGCTGGCTACTAGTGGATTCATTCTGTGCAGGCTTGGTGCAGGCAAGTGCAGTTGCAGTGAGTCCATGATTGGAAAGTTCAGAATTTGCTATCCTGTAATCCTGTATTCCTTCATTCTATCTTCTGGTTCTTAGGTTCTTTTCTGCCCTTTCTCTCCCAATGTTCTCTGAGCCTTAGAGGAGGTGATGCAAAATAGCCTTGTTTAAGAATCCAAAATTCACCTTTCTCTCAGCATCTTGAGATGTTCTGTTTTCCTGTATTTATTGTATTTCACTGCAAAATGGGGTTTCCCTGGTAAAAGCTGAGAATAACACTTGTATACATTCATAAGCTTAAATATTTAGAAGGTAGTTTGACATTCTTTTTACTTAACAAAATAAATAGTTGGTTCTATCCTAGAGACTTTTTTGTCTAGTTATGTTTTTTTATGGGAATTTACCAGAAATGGATTCTCTCTTGTAAGCAGGCCTCACCTTCAACCCACAATGCTTAATCAGGTGCATGTTATCTGCTTTATTGGCACGTTCGTTCATACAGCTTTCTAAGACTTTTGGTGCTTTTTTCTCCAAGCAGCCTGCATGGTACCTTACAGAACTGTGAAAGCTAGTTAGCAGGGAGGAAGTTCCCATCTTGGTTCTAGCTTTTTTGCTATGGATCTTGCAACCAAGACTTGAGGTGTCTTCAGTAATAAGGTCCTGTCATCTAGCTTTGTTAGGCAACCAATAGGGAGGTCAAGAGAGCCTGTATTGAATAGGAGGCAAAGTCAAAAGGAAGTATCCCACACGGAGTACTGGGATTGTTGTTTAATTATTCGTAATTATTCGTGACTTCTAAAAGAAACCATTTTCAGCTTTTGAGAGTATTGCTCATTAAGCTATTATATCGTGTGTGTGTGAGTGTGTGTGTGTTTGTGATTTTTAAATTGGCTTACAAGGTAATAGGTTTCAATATGACTTCTCCATTTACCCTTCGATTCACTTAGTCCTTCCCCTTTCCTTCTCCTCCCTAGACTCCCCACTTACCACCCTTCTTAAACCTTTCCACCGCTAGTATTCCCCCTCTCTACTTTCATATTACCTACATTCTTGTACCCTGCACCGTTACAGCCACACTATCTCATGACCCTCTTTTAGTGTCCTGACTAGGTGCTCCTTGTTAAGCACAGTAAATTAGAAGTTTGAAGCTTGGACCCACATATAAGGAAGAATATGTAGCCCCTGTCTCTCTGGGTTTTGTTACCTCAGTATAATTATTTCTAGTTTCATCAGCTTAGCTGACAATTTGATCATTTTTTGTTTTCACAACTGAATAAAATATTTCCATTACTTATTCATCACCTGATGGACATCAAGGCTGATCTCATATTCTAGTTACTGTGAATAGAATAACAAGGAACATAGACGAGCAAGTTTCTCTGTAGAAGAAAGTAGACATAAACCTTTGGGTTTATCCCTCACAATAGTATAACTGGGTAATACGGTTGTTTTATCTCTAGCTTTTTAAGGAACCTCCGTACGGATACCCATAAGGACTGCATCTATCCATCTACCAACAGTGAATAAAGGTTCTTCTTCACCAACATCCTTACCAATATTTGTTTTTAATTTCTTAATGATAGCCATTATGATTGGGAGGAGATAGAACCTCAAATTGGTTTTAATTTGCAATTCTCTGGTGGATAGTGATGTTGGACTAATTTTAAAATGTTTATTAGCCATTTGTATTTTTCTGAGAACGCTCTGTTCATATCTAATACTCATTGCTATTGGGTGGTTGTTTTGATATTTTGTTTTTGAGTTCTTTCAATGTTCTAAATATTAATCCTGTACCAGCTGCATAGCCAAAAATACCATTTTATTCTATGGCTTCCTCTCCACTGTTGTGGTTTTGTCTTGCTTCTTCGAAATAGGATTTCTCTGTGTAGTCTTGGCTTTCTTTCTCAAAACTTTCTGTAGAGGAGGCTGGCCTTGAACTCAAAGAGATCTGTCTGCCTCTGCCTGTTTGACCACCCCCAGCTAGCACTGTTGTTGATGTACAGAAGCTTTTACTTCTAAAGGTTCATTTATCAGCTGATGGTCTTTTTTCTTGTGCTACTGGAGTCTTACTTAGAAAGTTATCACCTGAGCTTATGTTGGAGCATGCTCACTCCCTTTTTTTCTACCAGTTTCAGTGTTTTCTTTTTTACAGTGAGGTCTTTGATCCATTTGGTGGTGATTACCATACAGTGTGAGAAAGCTAATTTTATTCTGCTACTCTTGAACTATCAGTTTTCTTAACAGCATATATTGAAGATATTCTTTTGTTCCACATCTATTTTTTTGATGTCTTTGTTGAAATGGTGACCTTAGTTGTATAGACTGAAGTCTGAGTCTTTTATTCTATTCCATTATCTACATGTATGGTCTGTACCAAATGACATGTTGTATTTATTACCAAAGCTCTGTAGTATAACTGATAAAGTATGATGATTACACTGAATGGTCAAGTTGGATTTATGACAGAGATATGAGGATGTTTCAACATATACAAATGATAAATATAGCAAATAATATAAATAAAATTAAAAAAGAGAAATCACATGATCATTTAATAGATACAGTGCAAGTCTTTGGCAAATCCAACATAGTTTTATGATAAAAATCCAATCAGGAATAGGACTAGATAGAACATACCTCTAGATAATATGTGTGATTAACCCATAACCAACATCATCCTAAGAAGATATACGTGTGAAGCAATCTCATTAAACTCAAGGGTCAGACAGGAGTTTCTACTGTCTTACTGCTATTCAGTGTAGTGCTAGAGGTCCTGCATTTGGTTAGTATTTTATAGAGAAACTCTACATCTATCTTCATCAATGATGTTGGCCTAAAGCTCTCTTTTACGTTGTGCCTTTACATGGATTTGATACTACAGTAATCCTGATACCACAAGAATATTGGAGGTGTTCCTTTTATAATTTGTGGAATAATATGAGAAGAGTTTTTAGTGATTCTTCTGTAATAGTCTGTTAGAATTCTATGGTGAGCTCATTTGCACATGGGCTTTTGAAATAAGACACTTGGGCTGAAGGGATGGCTTAGTGGTTAAGAGCACTGACTGCTCTTCCAGAGGTCCTGAGTTCAATTCCCAGCATCCACACGGTGGCTCACAACCATCTGTAATGAGATCCAATGTCCTCTTCTGGTGTGTCTGACAGCTACAGTGTACAGTATAAATAAAGTAAATAAATCTTTAAAAGAAAGAAAGAAAGACTTATTACTGTTTCAATCCCCTTGCCTGTTATAGGTCTTTTAAAGTTATTGATGCTATCTTAATCAAGTATTGGTGATTGGTATCTACAAATACATCCATTTCTTTTAGGTTTTCTAATATAGTCAAATACTGTTTTTCTAAGTAGTCCATAAGGTTTTTCTGAATTGCATTGCTATCTGTTGTAGGGTCTCCCTGTTCATCTCCAATTTAATGAATTTTATTCTGTTCTTTCTTTTACTTAATGTAGCTAAAGTGTTTGCCAATCTTGTTTATCTTTTCAAAGAACTAGCCCCTCATTTTATTGATTTTTTTAAAATTCTTTTATTTCCAGTTCATTATTTTCTGCATTTGTTTTGATGATTTCTTCCTTTCTATTTGGGGGTTTGGCTTGTTCATGCTATTCTAAGTTCTTGAAGTGAAGCATTAAGTTAATTATTTGGAGTCTTTCTTTTTCTTTTAAATAATGTAGGCACTTGGCCCTATACATTTCTCTTTTAGGATTTTTTTCAATGTATCTGAGAGGTTTGAGTTTGTTGTATGTTCATTTTTTAACTAGTTCCAGGAAATTTCTGGTTTCCTTATTGATTTCTTCAATGGCCTAGTAACATTCAATGGTGTGTTGTTTAATCTTCATGAATGTGTGTATTTTCTAATTATATTTGGATATTGGTTTTGTAGGTTTTTTCCACTGTTGTCACATAGGATCCAAGAATTTATTTTTATTTTCCTCTATCTGTTAGGATTTGCTTTGTGTTTTAATAAATATTTTGTTTTAGAGAGACTTCCAATGGCTGCTGAAAATAACTATTCTGTAGATGTCTTTTAGGGATTTTGACCTATGATGTCATTTAGCTCCAATGTTTCTATGTTTATTTTTATTTTTATCTGAATGGCCTCTCAGTTGCTGAAACCGGTGTACTGAAGCCACCTATTATTATTGTATTGTTATTAGTCTTTGGCTCGATCCCTAAAAGTAGTTGTTTTATAATATTGGATGTACCTGTTCAGTGCATATAATTTTAAGATTGTGGTTGGTTGTTATATTGATCACAATGAAGTGACTTCATCTTTCTGATTCATTTCTATTTGATCTATTTTGTCGGATATTAAGATAGCGATGCCTGATTTCTTCCAAGTCCCATTACTTAGAGTACTTCATTTCAGTCTAAGTTTGTTTTTCTTGAAGGTGATGTGTGTCTCCTGTAAAAAAAAAAAAAAAAAAAAAAAAAGTATCTTATTTCTTAATTCAATCTGCTCATATACCCTTTAATAAAGGACTTGATCATTAATATCTAAAGTTATCATAGAAAGGTGCTTGTTTCTATGATTGTCATTCTGTTGCATTTGTGGTGTTACTTTTTAAATCTTATTTTATATACCAGTTATTGTGTTTATTCTTTTCAGTTGAAAGTATTCCTTCCAATAGTCTCTGTAGGCCTGCTTTGACTGATCTGAAGTTAGCTTGTTTATATCATGAAAAGTGTTTCTTTCTTCTTCAATGATTACAGATTTTCCCAAGAATAACAATCTAGATTGGCATCAGTGATCTTTAAAGACTTGAAATGCATCAATCCAAGATCTTCTGACTTAAAGTTTCCATTGAGAAGCCTCCAATTTGGTTAACATGTTTGTTTTTATATTTGATTTGTGGCTTTTCTCTTGGTTTTTCAATAGTATACTTTCTTTTTCTGCGCTTTAACTGCCTTTTATTTTGTACTTTAACTATGACGCAATGTGAGGAATTCTTCAATGGTCCCGTCTGTTTAGTGTTCCCTGTGCTGCTTCTACTCATACAAGTTCTCTTTCCACAGTTCAAGGAATTGTTCTGATTTTATTGATGATGTATTCTATACCTTTGAACGGAATGTACTCTTCTTCTATGTCCATAATTCACAGAGTTAATCAGATGGTGTGGTGCCTAATTTCCTTCATATTACCTTCATAAGTTGTTTTTTTCTTTAACTCATAATTTTCTTTCATTGCATGATCCAATTCCTCTACTTTTATTCAGGCATGCATAGTCTACTTCTTACTTCATCCATTCAGTTGGTAAAGCTTTTTAATGAATTTTTCGTTAAATTGTTGAATTTTTAACTTTCAGCTTCACTTCAGCATGGATGTTCTTTGGTATTTTTACCTCTTTATTTAATTTACTTTGTATCCTGAAATGTCTTCTTTGTTTTATCCAATCATTTGTGTTTTATTGGACTTCTGTCAGGGCTTTATTTCTGTCTGTTCTCTCTCTCTCTCTCTCTCTCTCTCTCTCTCTCTCTCTCTCTCTCTCCTGTCTTCTTTTAAATATTAATCATTTTACTCATTTACATTTCAAATGTTATCCCCCTTCCCAGTTTCCCCTCCACAAATCTCCCATCCCATTCCCCCTCCCCTTTGCCTCTATGAGGGTCCTCCTCCACCCACCCACTCAAAGCTCTAGCATCCCCCTATGCTGGGGCATCAAACCTCCAAAGGGCCTCTCCTCCCATTGATGCCACATAAGCTACATATGTAGCTGGAGCCATGGATTCCTCCACGTATATTCTGTGGTTGGTAGATTAGTCCCAAGGGAGCTCCAGGTGGTCCAGTTAGTTGATATTGCTCTTCCTATGGGGTTCCAATTCTTTTCAACTCCTTCAGTCCTTCCCCTAGCTCTTCCCATTAGGGTCCTCAGGATCAGTCTGATGGTTGGCTCTGAGTATCTTCATCTGTATTAGTCAGGTACTGGCAGAGGCTCCTGTCAGTAAATGCTTCTTGGCATCAGCAATAGTGTCAGGTTTTCGTGTCTGCAGACGGGATGGATCCCTAGGTGGGGCTGTCTCTGAATGGCCTTTCCTTCATTCTTCTCTCCATTTTTTGTCCCTGCATTTTTTTAAAGACAGGAACAATTCTGGCTTAACATTTTTGAGATGGGTGGGTGGCCCTATTCCTTAACTGGGGGCCATGCCTATCTACTGGAAGTGATCTCTACAGCTTCTCTCTCCCCTTTGTTGAGTATTTCAGCTAGTGTCATCCCCATTGGGTTCTGGGAGCCCCTCACTCCCCTGGAGTCTGGGATTTTCTAGTGCCCCCCTGTTCCCCACCCCCAACTGCGACATATTTCTATTCAGTTTCTTGACCACCTCTACTTCTCTCTTGTCCCTTCCCATATTGATCCTGGCCCCCTTTTTTTTCTCCCCCTCCTCTTTCCCTCTCAGTTCCCTCCCTCATACTTCCTGTGATTATTTTATTCCCCCTCCTGTATAGGACGGAAGCATCCACACTTTGGTCTTCCTTCTTCTTAAACTTCTGGTTTGTGGGTTGTATCATGGGTATTCTGAGCTTTTGGACTAGTTTCCACTTATCAGTGAGCACATATCATTTGTGTTCTTTTATGTCTGGGTTACCTCACTCAGGATGATATTTTCTAGTTTCATCTGTTTGCCTGCGAATTTCATGAAGTCATTGTTTTTAATAGCTGAGTAGTATTCCATTGTGTAAATGTACCACATTTTCTGTATCCATTCTTCTGTCGAGGGACATCTGGGTTGTGTCTAGTTTCTGGCTATTATAAATATGGCTGCTATGAACATAGTGGAACATGTGTCCTTGTTATATTTTGGGTATATGCTCAGTAGTGGTATAGCTGGGTCTTCAGGTAGAATTATTTCCAATTTTCTGAGGAACCTCCAGATTGATTTCCAGAGTGGTTTTACCAGCTTGCAATCCCACCAGCAATGGAAGAATGTTCCTCTTTCTCCACATCCTTGCCAGTATCTGCAGTCACCTTGAGTTAATTAAAAGTGATTATAGGTGTCCTTTTAGAACTCCTTGAACTTTTTGAGCATGTTTGAGACTGTTGATTTGAATTCCATATATTGATATTCATCTAAACTCTTTTCTTGAGGATTATTACTATAGGCTTAATGATCTTAGGCACAAAGTGCATTGCCTTGTTTTTGTTATTGTTGTTGTTTTAGACACTTAGTACTTATTCATGAGCATAAATGCTTGGATGATTCCAACCAAGTTAGTGGCTACCTGGAGATTATTGGTGTCTTAATAGTCTCATGTTACTTGAACAACATATCAAAGAAGGTAGCTTAATAAAGTGAGGCTGAGAGAGTTTCATCACTGGTGGTTTAATTTATGAGGCTGTTTGTGCAAAGTCCATGTGCTAGCAATACAACAGGGCCACAGAATCTTACCACTGACTGTTACATGTGTAGCTCTTTACTCAGGTTCTCTCAGAAGCTATGGAGTAAAGTGGTATTGCACAATAGCTATTGTCATTGGTGGGTACAGCCATGTATGTGATAGTTGGGCCAATGATTGGGGCAGACAGCAGGCCTAGATGAGAAATCTTACTCATGGATGCTAGAGCAAGGTCCCAAGGCAGTGGCCAGGCAGGACAGGGTGGAGGATACTTGCTTATTCTTTATGTTTATGCCTTACATGTCATCTGGCATGGCCCCCAAAAGAAATGGGGTTAACAATACTGTTCTAGACGGTCCCAGGGCTTCTCTTTTGCCTCTCTTCTGGCTTTTGTTCTCCAATCTACAAAAAGTATGTGCAACTGGCAAGTTTGAAGTATAGAGTTATTTTAGTACCATGAAGAAAATGTATTGAGAAATAAAGTTGGTAGGTTTAAGTTCTCAGTTAGATGTTAGTTAATTAGCACAGGAGAGATTTAAAGAATGGAATTTTCTTGCTGATTGGGCCTTTTCACTCTCTCCTGTTTTTGGCATCTCTTCTGTATTGTCAACCTTGAGTGGCTGCCACAGAATCCCCTCTTCCTAGTCTAAATAGAAAACTACATTTCTTAAAAATAGTCCAAGCAGACATTATGGATAGAATTGAGAGAGTTTTAGGGATTTTTAAAAATCTGTCTCTTCACCAAGTTGCAGATAGTCTAGCCTTATTCATTTATCATGACTAATACAGTGAATTAGCACAAATATAGCAGCTAAGATATTGGAAATTGGTTCTCTCACAATTCTAGACACCCCAAGTTCATACTCAAGGTGTCCTTGAGCCATGCTCCTTTTAAAAGCTATAAAGAAAAGAAAAATTTTCTTGCCCTTTCAAGTACTTGGTGACTGCAATGATTAGTTTTACAATCTCTGCCTCTGGCTTTACATGACCTCCCACCCTCTGCTTCAGTGTTTCTTCTCTTTGTCTCATAAGGATACCAATCATTAGAAATAAGTCCCCTAAATATCCTTAAGGATTTGGTTTTGAATCTTTGATTAATTACATCTAACAAGCCCTATTTCCAGATAAGATGACATTCTGGGGTTCTGGGTGAATATAAATTTGGGAAGATTTTATTCTATTCAATCCTTTTGTGAAACTGAAACATGGTTCCATGGTTTTATCCTGAGAACTGCAAAGCTCTCTGTTAAAACACATCTGATGGTTCATGGCTCCCAGTGCCACACAACATCCTTGGATGCTCATAGAATGGGTATCTGTTATATTAGTATTATGATCTTATTCTCTTTTCTTTCTCATTTATTCAAAGACAAATTGCCAAAGTAGATTAAAATATCAAAGGAAAATTTATTATCCATTTTTCCTGTGGCTGTGGTGGTTTTGAACTGCATTCTTGGACCGTCTCTCTGTTCTAAGGTGAAAAGAAGCAGAATCTGTTAGTCTCTGAAGGGATTAGACATAGGGGAAATGGGGAACAGCTGTCCCTAGACATTTCCATCAGCTAACCCAGATTTCTATGTTCACAGTTCAATGCTGTTTCAGAAGCCTACTAAATAACTTTTCTGTAATCTTCCAGCTTTCCTTTCAAGCCTCAATTTTCCTAGCTTCTGCTATGATTACATAAGGCACTGTTCCTTTAATATGTTCCTTAGCACATTATATTCAAATGGGTTCTGTAACTCAGTTTAACTTTGACTGATATGTGGAGAAAGATAGCAGTTACCTCTAAAATGTAAATTCTACAAGGAATATTCTAATAACCTTTTAACTCATTACTATGCTCCTAGAACTGTTATCAGTGACATAGAGCATATGCTACATGATGAGTATAACTTAAATGAATGAGTACTATAAAGCAGATTTGAGAAGTGACATAGTTTTGCAAGTGCTGAACTTGGATCTATTTAAACAATCTAAGTATGTCTTCGAGATAGCAGGCCCTCAGAAAGAGACCTGTGGTAGGTGTGCCAGATATGTGAATGTAAAAATAGTGCTCTGACTGCAATAATGCATGAGGTTCTTCTGCATAGTGGATAAAATGAGGGCAGAATATTGGTACCATCAACCTAAATGGTGTTCAGAGATAAAGAACACTTCAGGTAAGCAAATGTCAAAGAAACCACATAGGGAAGATCATTCAGAAGAAAAGAATATAAATACAGTTGAATGCTCATTAAAAGTAGAGAATACAAAGTCTAAAATATGTTTGTGTTATTTGTCAACTGTCAGTTCTCCATTTCGATGTCTCTCTCTGTCTCCATCTCTATGTGTGTGTCTCTCTCTGTCTTTACCCACCTTTATTTCTCAACAAGTATTTTGAGATAATATTGTGACTCAAGCATGTATCACCTTTGTTTGAGGATTCCAAGTTTTGGGATTGTAGGTGTGGGCCTAAATTCCCAGCTTTGTTATCTGCTTCTATTCCTAAGATTGGGTAATTCATGAGGAAAGCTGTTTATGTTGACTCCTGGGCCTAGAGTCTTTGAAGTCCACAAGCATGGTACTGGTCAATGACTTGTGCTACTTAAGTCATGACATAATACGGGCAGACAAGCAGCACTTGCAAGAGAGAGGAAATATGTAGGCAGCCTCACATTATACAAACCCTCTCTAGAACAAATAAACAAGCCTCAAGTAAAGCATTAGTCCTTTTAAACAGTGAAATTGTCTTTTAAAGTTAATACCTTCGAATAGTGTCACAGTGAATATCACATTTCAGCATGAATTTTAGAGACAGCCAAGCATATACCAGCCAAATTGTATGTGTGTCACATGGTGAGTATACTCGAGGAAAAAGTGTCCTTTTCTCCAAGGAAAGAGAAGGAAAAGGAAATGTGTATAGAAACAAGCTTTTGGGATACAAAAGTCAAAGTGAGGGAACTTCTACTTCATAGGTGACTGTACTGGCTAGCTTTGTGTGTCAACTTGACACAAGCTGGAGTTATCACAGAGAAAGGAGCTTCAGTTAAGAAAATGCCTCCATGAGATCCAGTTGTAAGGCATTTTCTCAATTGGTGATTAAGGGGGGAGGGCCCCTTGTGAGTGGTACCATCTGTGGGCTGGTAGTCTTGGGCTCTATAAGAAAGCCAGCTGAGCAAGCCAAGGGAAGCAAGTAAGCCAGTAAGTTACATCCCTCCATGGCCTCTGCATCAGCTCCTGCTTCCTGACCTGCTTGAGTTCCAGTCCTGACTTCCTTTGGTGATGAATAGAAGCATGGATGTGTAAGTTCAATAAACCCTTGCCTCTTCAACATCCATGTTGGTATTGATATTTGTGCAGGAATAGAAACCCTAACTAAGACAAATTGATACCAGCATAGTGTGGTATTCCTGTGACATCCTGACCATGTTTTGGGGAGGACTGTGGAAGGACTTTGGAACTTTGAGCTAGAAGAGTAATTAGGATGTTAAGAGCTCTGTGGAATGTTCTGTAGGAGATTGGAAGATAATGTTACGAACAGTGCAGAAGATGGAGGCCTGGCTTGTGAAATTTCAGAGGGAAGATTAAAGACTCTTATCAGGGTCATTGCTATTTTGATTGTAAAGATTCTGTGGTTTTGGTTAGCTGGGGCTGAAGAAATCAGCTGTGATTAACAAAATACCAGAACTACTAAAGCAAAACCATTGCATTACTGGGACTATTGATGCTGGTTAGCTGGAGTTTGGAAATTGGTGGTGATTGGGAAGAGACCAGCATCAATGAGGTGAAATCTTCTGAGAAGTGTTTTCTGAGAGCACAGAGGCTGTGTTCCAAAGACAGTCAGGGTTGTACCTTGTGCTGTGGCAGGACTTAGCAATGTGTAAGAATCATCCAGGTGGTACAGGTTTTGAAGGCATGAAGGAATCATGAAGAGCAGCCAAGGCCTGGGCACTGTGAGAGACTGTGGAAGGCCATTGGTGAAGGTGCAGCCTCAGTTGCAATTGATGGCCCAGGACTGAAGGGGCCATGCAAAGTGAGGCTTGGCCCCATGAAGAGAGCCTATGAGAAACTGTTTGTAAAGCCTAGTTGCAGAAGACAGCAGTGTTTTAGTGATGCCAGTACCATGAGATGATCACCAAGAACAGCAGCAGCAGTGGAGTACAGGCATCTGGAGCCTAGAAGACAAGGTTTGTGCTACAAAGGGCAGAGCTGGAGAAGTGACTCAAGCCCTTGGAGGAATCCAGAAAATTGTGAGTGGATCCCAGATATTGGACAGTTGGAGTTTGATTTTGCTTTTGATTTTGACTGTGCCCTGATATATTTTCCCTTCTGAAGGAAGAAGGTATTTTAGTGGAGCCCACACTTAAGAGACTTTTAATGGTAAATAGACTTTGAATTCTAAAAGATTGGTTATTTTTAAAGGGATTGAAATTTTGATATATAAGAATTTGCAAAGACTGTGGAACTTTTAAAGTTATTTAGATCTTGGGGATGAATAAGAAGGTAGGAGTTGAGGTTTATTAGTGATGTATTTGTGTGTCAAGTTGACAAGGGGTCAATTGTAATGGCTAGTTTTGTGTGTAAACTTGACACAAGCTGGAGTTATCACAGAGAAAGAAGCTTCAGTTGAGAAAATGCCTCTATGAGATCTAGTGGTAAGGCATTTTCTCAATTGGTGATTAAGGGAGGAGGGCCCCTTGTGAGTGGTACCATCTGTGGGCTGGTAGTCTTGGGTTCTATACGAAAGCCAGCTGAGCAAGCCAGGGGAAGCAAGCCAGTAAGAAACATCCCTCCAGGGCCTCTGCATCAGCTCCTGCTTCCAGACCTGCTTGAGTTCCAGTCCTGACTTCCTTTGGTGATGAACAGCAGCATGGAAGTGTAGGCTCAATAAACCCTTTCCTCCCCAGCTTGCTTCTTGGTTATGATGTTTGTGTAGGAATAGAAACCCTGACTAAGTCAGTGACTTTCCTTCTTCTAAAATTAAGAAAATGGTTCAACCACTGTTAGTTGAGTAGAAATTTCCAAATGAAGTAGCATACTTAAAGAGTAGCATGAGCTGAGATTTTAACTAGCAGTTGGAGAGAAGAGCTACAGGGACTGTAAGGGACATATCCAGGGATGGTCAACAGGGCCTGGAACTGGTTTGAGATGAACTAAAATGACTGTAGTAGAAATAATCTTATACTGTTATGGAATCTCTTAAGTGTCACTTCCCATTTAGAATAGAGAAAGTGGGTGACAAGTTGGTCAATGGCTAAAGTTTTCCAGTCAATTATTGAAAATAGACAGAATATAAACTGTTGAAGAGCACAGGCAGAAGTGTGTCTGAAACCTGGAACCCTGCATGTAGTCAGAAGGGAGAACTGGAGTTAGGAAGTGCTCATTTCCGAGAACATGTGTGGTAGGAGAGCAAAAGAGTGATAAAAAAAAAAATGCTTATGTCCAAAGCAATTTTTTTCAATTAATGAGGAATTTCTATTGCTATTCCTTATGCTCCCTTTTCTCCCAGGTCACATCAAGCTTCAGCAGTGCTTCTTACCCAGTGGCAATCCACCCAAAGGCTCTTCTGGATGTTGGCCGTTCATCTACACTGTCAGTGCTAGAACATCCTTGTGCCAGCTTTCGCACTCCACCTTCCCGCTGGGTTCCAACCACAGCTTGTTGCATGTCCAGAGCTCGTCAGTGGAACTGGGTCCAAATGTCCATTGATTTGCTGCTGTGTTCTCAGAATTCTAAAAAGGAGCACTGCATATATCAGTGCTATTCTTGGGACCACATAACATTCTCCTTTGCCACAGCTTCATCATGTTCCAAAGATATGTCTTCATTCTGACTTAACTATTTCTTTTCAAGCTATATTGTCTTGTGCATTAAAGGCCTTCAAGGGGGAAACAGCAAGGAAGTTAGTTGTATGTCTCCCAGAAGCAAGGAACCAGTCTGGGGTATATATGGGTTATGGAAGAAAAAGAGAAGTGAAGGCAAGCATCTTCCTCACATGGTATCTTAGAGGGCATGCTTAGTTTGTATGCTACACTACACCAGAGCAAAGATATATGTATGTGACTAGAGAACAAATGCTTTGATTTATTGGTAGAAGATACTGCATCATTTTATTTTTTAAAAAATCACCTCTCCATGTGGCAGATAGGGAAGGGACTAGAAGGGGTCAGTGCCTGTGACCTTTTCATCTTGTGTCTACATTCTAGGATAGGAAATCCATGAAACTGCAGCTTTGCTCTGTATTGGAGAAATGTCTACATGGTAACAGGGGCTAATTAAATCTTGAAAATGACCTTGGGCTTCAAATCTTTTTTAGTAAGACCCTTGTAGAGAGATTATCTGTTTATAAAATTCATATTAGAATTTGATACATACAAGTAATTGCACCTCATCGATGTTGGTTATCCAAGGATTTCTGCAATAATGCCATTTCTCCACAAATAATCCAGTTTGCCCTAAAAATATTCCTCATACACATTTTGTTTCTTCTTTTATCACCTTAAAAAGTATTTCAATGGTATTCTAAGTCTTAAACTCTCCCAAGGAAGAAGATTAAACTTTTATACATCACTCAAAACCAGAAATTGTTGAGATTATATATAGTGAAAATGACCTCCAATTACTCTTTTCTCTGATCGTTTCCCTGAAGATATAATCCCTCATCTCATCCACAATCAAATACCCCTTCTCCCTGAGAGACACAGCCATAACCTGCATTCTCTAACAAGACCTAGTAATGTGTCATCAGTTCCCACAGCCATTCAGTCCAGAGCTCAGCACATCAAGAATTGTTTCGGTAGTCTACCAAGACATAATTTAAAATGTAGGCTTAGTTCAAGAAACTGTCATCTGAAACACAGCTGAATAAAGTCTTTTCTATTCAAGTTCTCAGTGTTGAAATCTCCCCCTGGTGGATTTCAAGAGTATGTGTTTTCCTATGTAGAGTTAGACCTTTCCAAGATAATAAAAGCTGAAACATTACAGATGTGAAAATTGATTCTATCCACCTCTAAGTCATTGTAGTTGTTTAAAAGCTTGTCATCAAAAGCATTGTAAAAGGAAAATAGGGTAATTTGAGTTTATATTTCTTTTACATGCAACTGTGAATACAAAATTTCTAATAATTTCCACTTAAGTTACTACTCTTTAGTGAATTTTAGCATTTTAATGAACTAAACATGCTAATTTCCCAGTTAGTGAACAGAGGCATAATGTTTCAATCAGGGAAAAGTGTATTCCTTCTCCAGTGACTCTGCCATCTGTCTATCATAATCAGGGCTACAACTGTCAGTCAAATCAAGTTCAAGGGAAAAGTCCCTAAGTCACCTATAATATTCACATGATTGCTCTAGTACAGTAGTTCTCAATATTGCCCAGGGGTGGGTAAAACCACAGGAAAACACAGATGTTTACGTTATGATTCATAACTAGCAAAATTACAGTTATCAAGTAGCAGAAAGTAATCTTATGGTTGGGGGGGGTCACACAACATGATGAACTGTATTAAAGGGTTGGCAGCTTTAGGAAAGCTTGGGACCATTGCTCTAGGGAAATTCATTGTGTTAGATGATTGTGTTTCAGGACTGATGCTTTTTTTATTACTGGGCATACATTTTGGCTAGGATTTGGTGACGTCCAGACAAGTCATTTATTTCAAAGCACTTTCTGGTATTTTGCCTTTTGTCTGGTATCTCAGCTAACTCATTATGAAAAATACACTTGCCAGAGAAAGGACAAAGATATGACATGAAAGAGCACAAGAATTTGTTAGAGAAAGCTAGGCAGACATTCTCTTACAGGAACAAACAGGTAGCAAAGCCAGAGACTTGAACACAGGTGATATGAAGCTGTCTCCTGCTCTGACCACCACAAATGCAGACTTGAGAAACAGATCAATAGCCTATAGGAATGAATTTTCTTTGGCAGACACATTCCAAGAGTTCATCAATCTCATAATCCTTAAAATATTCTGATATAGTTAATTTTTCCAAAATTTATTCAATTTTCTAATTAAAAGATTATTTGTTACCTTTCATGATTAGGATAAATAGAGGTGACTGTTGGATTCATTGGGAAATGCAAGAAACACAAGAGTGAATGAATTTTGTTGTTTATGTAATTCTTGGCATAAGACCTATCATTTAATGGTGTGAGTTTTGTGAGAGATCAGACATCAGTGTGGCACGGTCATCCTGATTACATGCTTAGCGGTAGAAAGCAGAAAGGCAAATCTAAACTCTATGACCTCTGACTTTGTAAGGTTGACCAGTTATTTAGCCTCTCTGGTTGTAGTTTCTCATTTACAACTTGCCTACAAGCAATCTGGTAGAGGCATTTTTTTTTTCATTTGAGGTTCCTCTTCCCAGACAACTCTAACTTGTGTGGTGTTGACAAAAAATTCACCAGGATAGATGCTATAACTTTTCACGCAGACCGAAAGTCTGTCTAGTAAGAAAGAAAGCAGAGGTTAATTCTTCATTTCTTTGTCCAATTTTATTTTCTTATCACATCTTTTATGTTAATTGTCTTCCACTCTGCAAAGGAGGGAGAAGAACATTGGTGGATGAGACAATCCTTCTTTGAGCCAAGCAGTTATTATCCTGTCTGCACTGGCACCCTCTGGCTTTGACATGTTTTCTCCTCCATTCTGCTCTGAGTTGGGGAACATTCTGCCCTCCATCCCTTCCCCAATGTCCCCTTCCATCTGCCTATAAGCCACATCAGGAGCTTCCTGTCTGCTTAGAATGCTGGGGTTCCACTTTATTCCACTCAAGTTGAGGAAGAGGAACATGGCCTCTGCCTGCTCTCTCTGGGATCAAGTCATCAATGAGTCTCTTGCTTACCTTTAAATTCTCTGGGAAAGAGTGAAACTTCATGTTCCGGGTCTTCTCCCACCTCAGGAGGCACAGTCACTATCTGAGGGTGATTTTCTGGAAGCCCTCATATTTCAATGGTAATATAAGCTGTGACTGCCATCTTCCTTCCTAGGAGAAAAAACAGTGCTTTCAGACTCTCTGAAAAATAGTTTGCCTTTCAATCTTCCTTTCTATTCTTACAGGTGGACTGGAGGTGAGTAAGGGGTGGAGAGAGGTAGAATAACATCTCCAGAAAGTGAATGCTTTTCCCAGCTATGAGGATCAGCTTGAAGGCCTCACTGCAAGCATGGGCAAATTGTATGTTTGTAATATTCACACAATTAGGTTGAATTGGTGAGCACGGTAGTTAGACAGAATTCTTATGATGTGACTAGACTAAACTGACTTTGATACAAGGACTAAAGGGTTTACGAAACTCTGTGGCCAAATGGCCTCATTTGTCACAATTGTCAGTATCAAGTTGGCAGACTAAAACATGATGTTGATAAGGGTGATAAACATGTAGTTATTTTAGATGAAGGTGTGACATGTCCAAACACTTCTGAGTGGAACATAAGCCACTGCATTGAATTATATAGACCTAGCTGCATAAGAGAGAGGGAAGTTAAAGGATGTCACTTATCTACAGTAATTGCTCAATAATTTTTGAAAAATTTCTCAAAGATTAAAGAAATAAAATGCCAGATATATTATTGTTAAATTTCTGAGTCAGTGGAAAAATGGATTTCTTAAATTCTTTTGGGCAGCCCAATTATAATGTTACACTGTTGTCTATACTTTATAAATATTACTTTGTGATAGTTAAATACTTTTATGATACCCAGACCATGTCAATGTTCTAAACATACAATATGTTTATTCTTTGAAAGTACTCTACCAAGTAGTTGCATAGCATATCTTCAATTTATGAATGACAAAACTGGGGCACAGAGCGATCAGCCTCTGTACAGGATAAATAGGTAGGAGCATGAGACTTAAACCCAGGAGTGCAGCCCAGCACTTGCAACACAATGCTTTCATAAATACCTTCATGTGGTTCATAACCACAGCCGTCTTCTGAGGTGGACGCTTCAGACTGACAAGTATTCAAGGGGCCAGTTCTCCATAGAGCTGAGTGAATTCTTCAGTCCTTGCTTCTGGTCCATCTACCACTTTCTGCTGGGTACATTTTGTTTGTTATTCAATTTGCATTGTAATATGTTGATTTCTAGAATAAATTTATTAGAGTTATTTTTCCTGACAGTCAAAATAATTAAGGAGGAAATAAATTAGCAAACGCTTTGTTAAACAGGGCAGACACTTATGGCCTGGAGTTTTGGGGTTTTGTTTGTTTGTTTGTTTTTGTTTTTTATCTTTCACCTTATTTAAAATGGAATACATAGTCATATCTGAACACATAGACAATCTCTATGAAAGGGAAATGAAAGTACTCATGATCTAATCATCTAATGAAAAGCACTTCTGTCATCTTTGTAACTGTCCTTCCAGGCCTATGCACACCTGGGTTGGGGAGCTGTTGAGTGTCTCTTGCTTCCTATCTGAAGGAAGAGCAATATCCTCGCTTGAAATCAGCACCAAGCCATGGTGCTGGTGTGGTTTCCTCTCTCTAGCCCCTACTGGCCTGAGTAAGCACTGGTGATTAAGGTTTTTGTTTGTTTTGCCTGTTTGATTACCCTTCAAGTTATAAAATCGAGTTTATAAACTGTTAAATACAACATATATATCACTATATATTTGTTATGACCTAGGAGGTAAAAGTCTAAAGTAGCCTTTTCAGGAGCTGTATCCTGGGACCTGACCCACCTGCACCCCATTTGATTTCAATTTTCACCCTAGGCTCAGCCATCCCCAGTAAGCAATCCATGTACCTTAGGGTAGAATCCTAGTCTCATGGAGACACCTAAGTTTCATCTACATCATCCTTTCCTGAATAGTTACCATTTGGTCTTGATTTGGACATAGAATTTCAGGACCTACCATGTAGTCAGCTCACTCTAGCCTTGGAAAAACACTTGAGCTCTACAGACAAGAAATTCTTGGGTCAGTAAGGATGCCGTTTTGAATATAGTTTAGATGGGGACTTCCAGGTTGAGACTGGAAATCTGCAGTAGTGCCTGGGTACTTCTATTCTTATGATCAGATAGAGCTTCATGAATCCTTTAGTAGAGATAGTGATTTAAATGGACTAACTATTGATTCTTTGAACCCATAAGTGTTTTCTTTTTAATTAAAAGGGTGTATTATTATTTTATTGTATGAGTATTTCCTTCATGTACAATGTAAACCATGTGTGCCCATGAAAAACAAAAAAGCAGATCCCCTGGAGTTACAGATGGTTATGAGCACAAGGTGGGTGCTGAGAATTAAGCCCTGGTCCTCTACAAGAGTAACGAGTACTCTTAACTGCTAAGCCAATACTCCAATACTCCAGCAGTGTTTTTTAACTTATGACTGTACTGAGACAAAAGAAAAAAAAGATGCCAGAGGGTGGATAGGGCCTTACTTCAATATGCCTGTTCCAAAAACAACTTAGGGGATGAAGGGGCTCATTTGGCTTAGAGTCCACCATTGAGTGAAACTGAGGCAAGAACTTGGAGCAGGAACTGAAGCAGAGACCACTAAGAAGTGCTGCTTACTGGCTTGTTTCAGGCTGACATTCAGCTTCCTTTCTCACAAAGCTCTGGTCCACCTGCCAAGAGATGCTAAGGTCCAAAAAGGAGTGCTCAATCAATTAGCAATTAATGAAAATACATCCATACAGTTGCTACACCCATGCAAAGCTTCTGACTAGAGCAACATCCCTCTCCCCTAAAATGTGTGTTCTTTCACGTTTTGAGGGCAGCCAAACATCACCCTCTTTATTTCCTTTTTGGTCTAACCCTGTCAAATACGCCCACACCTACACCACTCTCCACGACTGATACCTTTTTCCTTCAACATATTACTAAATGCACCTGCAGTACCTGTGTATCTACCTATTTGCTCTTTCTTCTTTATGAGAATAAAAATTTAGTTAACTTTTTTGCCACTGTGTCTCCACTCAAATAGTGCATGTCACCTAGTGATTATCCCATGAAAATTTCTTACATTATTGAATCAATTATCAAGTTATATTTCCAAGTACATTTATCATACATAATGGAACTTAGGACTTTGCCTCCAGTTACTTCTAACAAAGAAATGGGGACAAAAATATGAGCATACCTAATGCAACTACGAAATTAAATCTATTCTGCTCTAGTCTGAGTTTTGTGTCTATAAAAATATTAAACCATAAAGATAAGTTAGTATAAGAAGTCAGGTCCTAGACCAAGAGCACAGGCCATGAAAACTTGACTGATCTAGGAAGTAAACAAAAAGTTGTTTTTCTGATCTAGCCAGGTGACTCCACTCAGCTTTTTTGTCTTCTGACCTACCTCTGGATAAGGAGAAAGTGAGACTGTCCCAGGAACTGCTGTCTCTTGTCTCCCTGTGCTGGGCGGGAAAGCAGGGCAGAGGTATTATAGTGATTTGGCTGGCAGAAACTGACCCAGACTCCTGTTTTAACATATTTTTTTTTCTTTGTCAATAGTAATTTATATTATTAATGCCATAAGGGAATATGAAAATTTTTTCACAACGAAGTTTATGCAAAACCAAGCACATTTTACATATCTCAAAATCAAATAATTCAAGATAAATTAAGATCATTGTTTCTAGAAACTTTCAACTGTAATAGAAATATAAATATTTTCTTGACTTAAGCTAGACAAACAGAATTCTGACAGGTGAAACAATAACACAATTTACACAACACTCCAGATATAGGATGAGTCCCTAAAAGCCAATCTTTTTTTCTTCCCTACTTTAGTTACATTTCAAATGTTTCCCCCTTTCCAGATCTCCCCTTTGGAGGACTTGGAGAAGGGACTGAGGAGCTGAGGGAGTTTGCATCCCCAGGGAGGCAGCAACAGTGGCAACTGGCCTCACCCTCCCCCCATACTCCTGGAGACTGATCCACCAACCAAAGAATACACATGGAGGGACCCATGGTGTTGGCCACAAATGTGGCAGAGGAGGGTCTTGTTAGCCATCAGGGGGAGGAGAGGCCCTTGGGCCTGAAAGTGTTAGATCCTCCAGTATAGGGGAATGCCAAGGAGGGAAGAGGAGAGTGGGTGGGTGGGAGGGAGAATACCCCCATAGTGGCAGGGGAAGGGGGGAGGAAATGGGGAGGTTCCAAAGGGGAGATCTGTTTTAACATATTTAAGATGGGAACAAAGTGGCTGTACCAGAAGAGTGCTGGCCAATGTAAGCTTTCTTTTGCAAAACTGTTTTTTCTTCCACACTCAGTCTTTTGCTGGGCTTTGTGCTCTTTCATGTGGCTGGTGAATCTGATTGACACCTGTGGCCCGCTCCAAAAGCACAGCCATTTCTTAAGGAATGGGTGAATAGCTGTAAGTATTTAAGCACTCTGAGAAGAATCAAACATCATTTGAGGTATGAAAGGAAATAAAAATGTGGCTTTGTTACTTTGAAAGCATTTTTCTTTTGTGGTTGCTACTGGGGGGTGATGACAAATAATAAAAAATGGAAAAGGTTTGAATACAATTGTCTGAAACTAATGTTACCCATCTTAAAACCTCTAAATAACAAAAGCTTTATTACAGGAAAAGAAAATGTATTGTTGGTAAGGACTATTCAAAGTAATACAGGTAGCATGTGGCTATTTCTATTCCATTATTTTCCCATTAATAATAATGAGTACTTCCCTATATGTACTGAATGGTGGTTTTAAAAAAATTATTTAGCAACAGAGAATCCATAAGGAAAAAATGTGAACTGTTACACCACATGTGTCTTTTTTGAAAGCACAAAAGAGACTGCCACACTGATTCACAGAAGAGGCAATAGGAAAATCAGCAGGCCAAGTGAGTTTGCTAAGATTGGTGATGAACTTCACCACAGGCTACCCAGGCTGCTGTGAAGTGATTGGGCATCCCTAGGAGATGAAGTCTAGGGTTTCTGCTTAGCCAGATAGCCATTTTGTATCCTAGTAACTTTCTTATTAGACTGTCATCTCATTAACTGCTGCATGGCAGATGGTCCCCAAGTGCCACATACTCTGCTTGGGGCCATATTGCTGAGTGGTGCTCACCCTTACACTCAGCTTGTACCCATCTGCCCAGACAGGTGTTTACAAACATAACTCTGAGGATGTGAGGAAGTACCTTGACCCCTGGAATGGATTAGAACACAGGTTCCAACTGAAAATACCACATTAGCGATTTTTTTTTTTTTTTGATAGACACTGAGTTTGAGCTTCTGATAATTACTGTTTCACCAAACCAACTGAGACTAGGGTCTGCAATTAAAAAGAAATGATCTTCCGTGTATAATGGCTTCCACACTGGGTGATACTATTAAATAACCATCATTAGCTACTAAAGCATGTACCATTCCTTTCTCAAATCCCTTTCTCTGCCAAGAAATTGAAGACCAAAAATGATCAATGAAGATTCATCCGCATTATAATTGTTGATACAGGACATCACCAAATCAAAAATTTTCAGAATGATTCAGATATATGCAGAATTGTTAATGATGGTGCATTAAATGATGCAGACATTGAAATTCTTCTTCTAAAGAGTCACACTTACTTATGGATGATATATGGTCCAGTACAGAAAAGGCCTGTTAAAATAAAGAAAAGGTTTTGTTTGTTTGTTTGTTTTGGCTTTAAAATAAAGACAAGGAGGTATGGGGTAATTTCCTGAGTATTGTGTTGGGTTCTGGAAACAGAAAGCTCAGTAAAATCGTTTCTCTTCTCAAAAAGCCTCTCTAGCAAGGCACAGACACATACACGCAAACCCACAGTACAGTGTGATGGGTTTAATAATCAAATGGGTACCAGGGGAAAGTTATAATGATGGAGGAAAAGAACCTACAACTTCCTGCTTGGGCCTTTTCTTTCCTGTCTTCCCAGAAAACACCCTTTTCTTCCCTTTCCAGATGTTTATAGTGCGATAGCCACACAGGAAGAGTGGTCACCAGAGACCTGAGAACTTGAGGACCAGTAGCTTTTCAAGGCCTTACACTCATCAGTTAAAGTATTAGACAAGAGGGCTCTAGGGTCCTAACTTCACGTTACATGGCTCAGTCCAGAAGTACAGTGTTATCTTCTTGGGAAGTAGGAGTCACAGATATCATGGTAAGACACAGGTGACTGAAGAGATTTGATAAAACAACTGGACTTATATCCAGCTCAGTCTTTTTGTTGATGTAAAATTCACAATTCTGTCATGTAAGTGTATCATTCAAGTGGGTTTGTTATAGGCTCACTTTCTAAAGCTTTGTTAAATGCTAAAACGCTTCTCATGCCCCAGAAGAAACCTTATGTCCACCAAGTAGTCCTCTGGCTCCTTCTCCCTCTAGCCACCGAAGATCACTAATCTACTTCCTGTCCCTACATGTCTGCCTTTTCTAGACTACTCACTATGTACCGAACCAAGTAATTGTTGCCTTTGGAGTCTGGCTTCTTTTATTTTTAAAATGTCTTCAAAGTGTATCAATAGCATATTGTCAATACTTCATTCTTTTTACAGAGTAAGTAATATTTTACTGATTAATGTGCCATTTTTTTCACAGTTTATCAATTGGTCGATATTGGGGCTGTTTCTTTTCTTTATTTGTCTCCTCCCACCCCAATACTTAATTTCAGCTTTGAGGGAGATGGGGATACTGAGTCATGATGTCATGATGTTTGTGAAAGACCATCAAACCTTTTTGTAAAAGTAGGCCTCATGATTTTATGTCTGTGAGCATGTATGAGTGATCAAATGTTTCCACCTTCTTGTTTACATTTCTTTTTTAAAAATTATAGTTGTCCTATTGTCAAGCTCTTTTAAGAATAAATAGTTCACCATCAGAACCTCTTCCCAATCAGGAACAGACATACTTGTCTGCTTTTCTTCATTTGTATGTAAAGTCATAACTTAATTGAAAGAAGTTTTTTCTTCTAAGATGAGTTGCAGAGTGAATTTAATGAAATTCTGACAACAAAGCTGCCTTTCATAAACTCCCACCCCTACACCCTAGCCACTGTGATCAAAGCCAATGCCTCTAAATGGTGACCTTTGAAAAACCATCCCACAAATACAGCCAGGTGCCTTCAGTCACTGGTTGGCAAAGGCACTGAAACCGCATCCAGGATTGGCAAGGAAAATACTCCTCTCGGAAAAATATCAGTTTTGGTTTTTAAACCCAATGTACATTCCCTGCCCCCTCTAAGTATGCTGTATTATTTGTTTGCTATTTATTTATTTACTTATTTATTTATAGATACATAATTACCCTCCAATTCACATTCCACTTCAGGTAAGGTGGTTTGTTTAGGTAAAGCAATGCATTAAACAGCCCCAATCCTATCAAATCTCAAATTCCACTCTAACATTTTTTTCTCATGAATAATTCAGCGTCTGTTGCATATACTCCTAGGGAGTCTGTGGTCATTGACTTTAATCTGACTGCCTCTGCTGTCATGGACAGTGATTCTTTCTCTCCAAGCAGCACTTCCTTTGGGAGACCCAAGCAACCATGTGTAGGCAATTGCTGAGAACAAACAACAAGCCATTAAGTATAAATGTTTTGCTTAATACGGTGTTCCAGTTTTGCACATTCTAGACTGTCTGGTAGGAACAACTTCTGTAATTTTAGTTCCAAATTTGCCTTTCTTGGTGGAGATGTGAGAGGGAGACTGAGGAAGATAAGCAATTGCAAGCAGCAAAGCTCCCGTGTGACTGGAGCAGGCCAGTCTTCCCAGGACTTGGCAGCTTCAGGCAAAGACTTGCAGGGATTTCATGAAAGGAAACAACATTCATGAAATGAATGGGTGGTTGAATCTTTTGACTGAGTGGCTGTAAGGCCAAAGAAACCCTAGGTTCAGAGTCCTTGGAACTCCAAGGGTCTCTTAAAAATCCACATCTGTTCTTTCTTAAGCAAAAGCCTGCCATTCCCAGACTTGGGGTGGGAAGTGCAGGTTGATGAGCTTTGGGCCTGGGATCTCAATAACCATATCTTAATGGTTTTAGCACTTGGGACACTTGGGACACAGAGGGGTCATACCTCAAGGCTCCAGTATCCCTTAGTATTTCATTGGGGAAAGCTTGAATGTCTTACCACTGATCCCAGGCTTGATGACAGTCCATCAGTTGCTCAGCCAGCCACGGATTAAGAGCTGGCACTCCTGCTTGTTCTGGCCTTGGCACTCTCCACCTCCATCCCCTACCCTGCCAACTCTCCAGGGTACAAAGTACAGCCGGGACTCGCAGGCGCAGCTGTTCCAAGCCACGCAGCCTAATCTTTTCCTAGTGAACACCTACATGGATTTCCAATACCGTGCCTGGCAGATTCCGGAGGGAGTGCCAGCCTCCTCCTGAGCTCTCAGCCCGGCATCCTGATTTCTGCTGTAGATATTTCCAGGGGAGGTGGAGGGGACTTAGGGAACTACCAGCTTTGTTAGAGAGTCGCAATGGTTCACTCAGTTCCCCTGAACACTCCCTGCTGCAGAGTGGAAGGCAACGTTGTAACTCATCATCCCTTAACACATCACTGTGGTCCTTCATGCTCATAATGCTGTTGGCTTAGGTCTGGTTTCCACCGCTCAGTGTTTGCGTGGGCACTTGTGCAGAGGCCAGCCCTGAAGGGAGTTGGATCTCACAAAGAATGTCAGAGCGCCACCAGACCTCACAAACACTTTGCAAGGGCCATCTGGAGACATTGACTTGGAGATCTGAAGGCCTGAAATCTCCAGATACAGGTTTGAAGAACTGGCAAGCAGGAGAGGAGGTAAGTGTTTAGGGTCCCATCCTGGAAAGTGGCTTAGGGACTGGTGAAGTCGCCCCCATCACCAGAAGAGAGCAGCAGCAGAAAGAAATGATGAGGAACTCCAGACATATATGTCTGGGGTTTGCTTTAGTCTTTACTTTGAATAGGAGTCGGGTGGAATGGGACAGAATCTACGTTCTTGACTGGCACCTACCCTTTAGAAAGGTAGAGAAACTCCTCAGGTCTGTTCTAGGAATGCCTGAAGATGGTGAGAGAAATCTGAAGCAATCTTTGAGTTGAGTTCAGAGGGAACTAGAAATGGGAGGGGGAGCGATGATGGGGAACAAACCACCTATGTGCCCCCCCCCAGCTTTTTCGTAGCTGCTGACGCGATGGATGGTGCTGCTTATTAATCATTCGTCAGTCCAGAGCCTTTCCACTTAATAGATGTGCGGCGCTAGGCTCAAGTCTCTTGGCCTCTCCTCTCCTGTCCACTCTTCAGTGTGCTCAGGACCCCCAGAGCTGCAAGAGACAGCGCTCAAGCAAGCAGCCGCTGGGCGATGCTCCGGGCGGCCTCAGTAGGAGCCGCGCTCGCCCACAGCTGCTGCGCTCTGCCGGGAGGTGCCAGGCGGCGGTGAGCTGTGAGCTTGGAGCCTTGAGTCTAGGGAGGGCGCAGGCAGCAAGGGCGCACGGTGAGCGCCCCAGCCCGCAGTCGCACCGGCCCACTTTGGAAGGGATGTTCCCCAATGGCACCGCCTCTTCTCCCTCCTCTTCTCCAAGCCCCAGCCCAGGCAGCTGCGGGGAAGGAGCCTGCGGCAGGGGCCCCGGGTCCGGCGCTGCGGACGGTATGGAGGAGCCTGGACGAAACGCTTCCCAGAACGGGACCTTAAGCGAGGGCCAGGGTAGCGCCATTCTCATCTCTTTCATCTACTCCGTGGTATGCTTGGTGGGACTGTGTGGGAACTCCATGGTCATCTATGTGATCCTGCGCTACGCCAAGATGAAGACCGCAACCAACATCTACATTCTAAATCTGGCCATTGCTGATGAGCTGTTGATGCTCAGCGTGCCCTTTCTGGTCACTTCCACTCTGTTGCGCCACTGGCCCTTCGGCGCGCTACTTTGCCGCCTGGTGCTCAGCGTGGATGCGGTCAACATGTTCACCAGCATCTACTGTCTGACTGTGCTTAGTGTGGACCGCTATGTGGCTGTGGTGCACCCGATCAAGGCAGCGCGCTACCGTCGGCCCACTGTGGCTAAAGTAGTGAATCTGGGCGTGTGGGTGCTGTCGCTACTGGTTATCTTGCCTATCGTGGTCTTTTCACGCACCGCAGCCAACAGCGATGGCACGGTGGCCTGCAACATGCTCATGCCCGAGCCCGCCCAGCGCTGGTTGGTGGGCTTCGTCTTATACACATTTCTCATGGGCTTCCTGCTGCCTGTCGGGGCCATCTGCCTGTGTTACGTGCTCATCATTGCCAAGATGCGCATGGTGGCCCTCAAGGCCGGCTGGCAGCAGCGCAAGCGCTCAGAGCGCAAGATCACTTTAATGGTGATGATGGTGGTGATGGTTTTTGTCATCTGCTGGATGCCTTTCTACGTGGTACAGCTGGTCAACGTGTTCGCTGAGCAAGACGACGCCACCGTGAGCCAGTTGTCTGTCATCCTCGGCTATGCCAACAGCTGTGCCAACCCCATCCTCTACGGCTTCCTGTCGGACAACTTCAAGCGCTCTTTCCAGCGCATCCTGTGCCTCAGCTGGATGGATAACGCTGCGGAGGAGCCAGTCGACTACTACGCCACTGCCCTGAAGAGTCGTGCCTACAGCGTGGAGGACTTCCAGCCCGAGAATCTGGAGTCTGGAGGCGTGTTCCGTAATGGCACCTGCGCTTCCAGGATCAGCACGCTTTGAGGCCGGGCACTGCCGGGAGGGGGAGAGTGGTCAGAAAGGTGGAGCTGGGAAGCAGGTGGGAGAGAATGATAACGGGACACCAGGTGCTGTGGTCGTTGTGCGTGACAGCGATGCGGCGCGCCTGCTTAGCTGGACCTAGGAAAGCTATGTGACTAAGAAAGAAGGGAGAGGTTTGCGGATAAACTGCGAATGCTTTCGGGCCATCTGGTATTCTGAACAACTCTGTTCTCCACACCCGGTAACTTCCATCCTCCCTCCCAGTTTTGCTAGTACAAACTGCAAACTTAACCGTTGCCAACTCAGTTTGACCCTTCCCCTATCAAGCTGATATTTCTGTTTCTTTAAGCTGAGCCACGGTTACCATCATGTGTTTCCTTTGGGCTGAGTCCCCACCTTGCGCTGAACCCTGTTCGCTGCGCAGGTCAGCGGGCCAGACTCGTTTCAGAGTGGCTACTAGACTGTCCCCAATCACCGCTCTCCTTTCGCACAGCCTTACTCTCAAGGAAGCCCAGCTCAAGGATGACCAGCCAACTGGTCTTTTCTACTCTCAAAGAAGGCACATCTTCCCCTGGGCCCTTCCTCTGCTCCACTCCAAATCAGAGCTAGGTGTTTAAGAAAAGCTCCTGTGCCCAGATCGCCAGACTTGGTATAGTCCCACCCACATCCTCCTTTGTGGTAAAAATGGAGATAAGAGCAAGCAGAAGGACAAGTTTGTAAGATTCCTGGGTTGTGGGTGTGGGTACCATCCAAACCACCCTCCCACAGAGCTCAGGACCTGAGCACTAGCCTCCAAAGTCCCAGCTAGGAGGGCTCCTGGCTAGTGAATTAACTTAGGCACCCTAGTGGGTGGACCTGAATTGCAAAGCCGTTCCTCTTGGAGTCCTGCTAGAATAACAAAAGATTGGGTTGCCTGCTCCAGTGAAAGTTTCTAGTCCAGCTCAGGTTCCTGTGACAAACTGCGGAGCCTTTGCCAAAACTGGATGGGCTGCTTCAGCTTGTCTGGTCCCCTGAAGTTCTCTGCCTTTCAAGCGGTGCCTAATAAGTTATTTCTTGTTTAACATATTTATTTATTTATTTATTTATTTGTGGTGTTGAAAAAAAGTGTGTTTCCACTTTCGTTTTCTGTATTTGCCTAACAGGGCTGTTCTTGGGAATCCTGGGGGCTTGGCAGTGTGGAAGGGAGCAGGGGTGGAGAATGTTCTCTGCTCACCCCAGTACCCCTCAGAAGTTTCCCTCTCTTGAGCTCCATTGGTCTTTTCTCAATCCTTCCTGGTTTTGCTTGTGTCCAGTGAAGTTTGGAGATTTTAAAATATATTTTTACTGTAGTGGTTTTTTTTTTTTTGTCTTATTCAAATAAATAAATGACAATTTGGGTTAACTTTTGTCAGTGCAGAATGTAAGGCCTGAATCCCTGGCATCCCAGGAAACATAGGGGAACAAATCACACAGTCTGTGATGTGTGTGTATGTATATGTGCTGCTATGCACCTGTCACATATATATCATATATATGTATATACACATATATAAAGATAGATTTGTTAATCTTGACAAACTGTCACTAGTCCACGAAACAATTATAAGGACACCCACAAAGTGACAAGTATGATCTGAGCTGTAGCACTCAAACTCAGATCTGAGAAATGTTAGAGACTCGAGTCACTGCTGAAGATATTGCTGCCTTTTTCTATCCCAGCAGAGGTGATTCTTACATATACCGAGTAATCGTAGTTACTTCTACTGAGGAATGGAAGTGAAACAGTTATGTCTGTATTTACTGACTGCAGTGGAAACCTGAGCAGGGCAAGGACCCATCTCTTCACTCCTTTTCATTTGCTGTGTTCTTGGGTTTGCTGGTCTGTACATAAGGGCCGTTGAAAGTTCATATTGCTTGGCTGTTTAAGGAAGCCAGTGTCTATCAGAAGTCCTGGAACAATGAACTTGGGATTCTCAGGTTCACACTGACCTGACATACAATGGTTGAATGCACTATTGAAAAAAGATGTTTTGTGTACATTTGCTTCAAGAACACCATGCTTTTCTAAAAGCAGTAACCAAGAGTTGAACTGTCTCTTGTGTTTTGTTTAAATAATTGAACAAATACGCTTTTGATCATAAGTGAGAAAGTTTAGATCTTTTCCTGATATATATATATATATATATATATATATATATATATATATATACACTTTCCTGTTAAATAGATTTTTTTAATCGTTAAGAAGAGTGAACTTTATAAACTGAAATCTCCATCACTATCATCTCAACAGGATAAAAATGTAGTGCTCTTAACCTGTAATAGTAACTGAATAAAACAGATGGATTATGCTGTTGCGAGTTGTTTGTCTTCTATTTGAATCTTACTGTTTCAAGGGGTTATTTGAATGCATAGGTATGACTCACACACTTAGCTTTCAAGAAAATTTCAAATTAACTTTGAAATTTTACAAGATTGCTTTATCCTTTGAATTGTTTTCTTTTAAATGGGAATCCTGGTGTGCATGTCCTGTGTGTGTGTGTGTGTGTGTGTGTGTGTGCGCGCGCGTTAGACAAGGAGAGAAGGAGGGTAAATAGGAGGATGAGGCGGAGGAAGAGCAAAAGAAGGAAGCAGTAACGGCCCTTGAATGAGTCTGAACAGGAAGCAATGACCTAGGTTATACTCTGTTGTCACTGCACTAACCAGACAATGCCTCTGTTTTCACAGATTAAATTACTGCCTGACCTCATTTATGACCTCAGATTTTGTTGTAGAGCTAAGTAACCGCTGCTTTACATTAGACTCATAACAGTGGGAGGGAGAAACATTCCTTAAAGTGTTGAAAGGGTAGTGGAGAAAAGAAATAGAAAACCCAGGGTTTGAGAAGGACACGTTTTTATGCCTTGCTCACTTTTGGCCGTTTCCATGCTGGAGGCTGTAACAAGGCTTGGTGGGGATAATTTTTTTTTTTTTTTTTTTTAAAGCAGGGTCTGTGATTTACAGCAGTTTTATCTGTACAGCAAAATGACTGAAAGTAGTATTCCTTAAGCATCTGAGAGCAGTAATCCTACTGTGATAGTGGGTGAAAGCTGTAAATGCCCTGTAACCCCAGCTTCACATACATCACCTCACCATGACTAAGGATAGCAGTGCTTTTACATTTTCACTGCTTCTCAGTCATAGCAAGGTAGCAAGTGCAAAGTTAAGTTGACAACTTAGATTTGTAATGTTGTTTTCTTAGTGTTGCGGCCTTCGGCCCAGTTCCCTCACACATAATTTGTTCATTTGGTTTTAACTACTCTAAACATCATTCCAAACAACCATTCAAACTAGTTTTCAAACTTGGAGGAAGGAGACAGTCGAGCTAACAATTTAAATAGCTATTTTTTTTAAAGTGGCTTTCTTTAAGTTGGTACAGTGTCACAGCTAGCGCTGTTTTCCTCTCGTATTCTTGGTAAAATGGCACTAAAATCTGCAGGGATGCACTACACATCCTAGTGGGAAAATATGACTGGGCGAGTCCTTCTGTTGAGGAATGCAAGTGAAACAATTGTGTCTGTATTTACTGACTGTAGTCTTTGTATTTGCTGTATTCTTGGGTATGCAGGTCTGTACATAGGGGCCACTGAGGGGATATCTTGCTTGGTTGTTTAAGGAAGCAGCATCTATCAGTGGTCCTCCAGGTCTTTCACCTTTGTTCACATGAATGCTTCCTGGCTGCAGTTTGGTGACATTTGTAGCTCTAGAGCTGGGAGCCTACATCTCATCTGGAGCAAGATTTCAGGTTCCTGTGAGTTGCAGCCCCTGGAGTTCCCATGGCACTCACACAGATCACCAGTCCAGTGGATGCCACAGACTGTGCAGAGTCTGACACCCTGCCATAGCAGCTCCTGGGTCAGTGGCTAGAGGGGCCCTAGGGTAGCTGATACTGGGTGATGTGTTAATAAAAAAATTAATTGAGGAGGAATATGTTTATGTGGATGTTCGGTGAGGGTGCTGTGAGGGTGGGAAGGGGGTACCTGGGTGGGGCCATGCTGAGTCATCCCCTCCCCCTGGGGGACCAGCCACAGGACAGTATAGGATAGAGTTTATTTAGGGCACAGGAAGGGGAGTTGAGAGGGTAGTAGAGACAGAGAAAGGGAGGAGAGACAGAGACAGAGACAAAGACAGAGACAGAGACAAACAGTAGACAAGTAGAGGCCGGCCATGAACACCTGGAAGGGGGGGGAGAGAGAATGGGGAGAGGGAGCAGGAAAGCAAGAGCAAGAGAGAGCAGACCGGCAAGCAACCCCTTTTATAGTGAGTCAGACATACCTGACTGTTGCCAGGTAACAGTGAGGCGGAGCTTAGACACAATGTTTAACACAGGGTGTCCACCAGGATCACCTTGGTCTGTTCTTCTCTCCCTCTGCCAAAGGCTGTCTCAGGTCTTTTGTATTTATCTTTGTTTCTGTCAACCTCACTTCCTAAACATTTCATATTCTCTATAACTGCTTGGTACTAGAGGAAAACCACAGAAGTTGAATTCTGTTCCTTAGCCCAAGGTCCCATGCAGCAGGAAAGCATTAAGTCAATTCCCACCCCTTCCTCAATCAGACTCACACCTGATTCCCAAGAAATTTTGATTTCCTAACTATAAACCCTTCTCCTATCCTCAGGTGATGAGCTTCCCCTCAAAGAGAGATACGGAAAAATTCTCAGGTCATGAGACAGTCCCCCCTCCCCCAGAGAGAGAGAGAGAGAGAGAGAGAGAGAGAGAGAGAGAGAGAGAGAGACATTGTAATGAAGAGTGATTGATAGAGGAAGTTAAGACTTGCTAGGTTAATGTCTGTACCTGATTACCTCACTTTCAAGTGACCTCCCAACCCCCAATCTCCTGTTTCCCAGACTATCTTCTCACACACCAACCATGACAAATGATCACATTAAAAAGTGTTGGTGCCTAATTCATTGTACCATTGTGCCGAATGTTAAACATGTAGTTTACATATGAGGAAAAAACGGATCTCCTAGCAGGCATATGCATCATTTTAAATTACAAATATATTTCTAACCTATTATTATTCAGCAAATAATATAGATGCTGGTACAACCTCCTATGAAAAACTCATTGGTGGTATCTTAGGTTTCATAAACTAGCGCAGTCCCTTCTTTGTTCTGAGGTAGTACATCAGAGATGAGGGGAACTCACAGATGCTCAGCATTTGATTGTAGTGAGTTCTCACAGCATAGCGTGTTGTTAAGTTGATGTTGCTCTCTAGTAGCACTGGGCATTGGAGCTAATGACCCCTTCTTCCACATACACAGATGGAAACCTTGCTTCTCACCCAGCAGATTTCAGTTCGCTGGCTTTAAAATTATGCCAAAAGGTTCAACACTGTGACATGGTTTCCCTAGGGGACAACAGGGATAAAGTCATGAATGGTAGTTTATTATTTTCTGACCTACCTGGAGACTGCACACAGTAGTGAGCTACCGTGAAAACACTGTTTGTTACGGGTGGTCATATGGACTCAGGGTCTGATTATAGCTATAAAGAAAAATAAAGATATCTCTACAATGACAAGGTGGATGAGCCTTGTGAACTGAAGCAGATAGCTCAAACTAACGTAGCAAAATATCTGCTTGTCAAACTTCTAGGGAGAGGAAAGCACTGTCTAAAAAGGAGGTATGATTTTAGTCAAAATTCTCTGTTAAATGTTCCCTTTGATAATAAGGTGAATTATATCCATGTAATGTGAAACCTCAGGATGGCACCTATATTTTTGCTGAGTAATGATAAACTAATAACTTTAAAAATAAATCTCTTTAACACAGATCAATCCAAATCAATTCTGAGTAGATACAGCATAAAAAGAGACGACAAGTTGGAGGTACTATCCACCTACCAGATTACCTGTTTAGAATGTGCTGATATGACTGGAACTCTTGCAAAAGAAGGCCCAGGTCCTCCAACTTTAGGATGTAAGAAATAAAAGCAATGTATTCGACTGGAGGCCACAAGTTTTGCAGAAAAGGCAGCTGCAGAATAATACATATGAATTAATCTGACTTTTGCAAAAATAATGTATATTTCCAAAGACAATTTCTAATTTATTTAATGGGGGGGGGTCGAAGACATGTAGGTACATTAGCTATCACTTGTGGCTTACAGGGCTGTTCAGGGAGTGGATGACTCTTCATTTGAACTATATTCTTCATGTTTCTATAATGCTTGAACAATCTACCAGCTAGCTAATATTAATAACAATGTGCCTATTCAACATCAATAATTAAATTAAATATTCTCCTTTATGTCCACTGTTCCTATCAAACGAATATGTATGTATTTTTCAACAGATTTTCAAATTGTCTTGCATATAAGCAATTATACCTGAAGCTTAAATAAAATTATGTGCTCAAGAATATACAGGTGTGCATGTGTATGTGTGTGCACACATACATATAGGTTAATTAAAAGGGTGCCATGATAAGGAATTATTGGTGAAATCATATGTCAAAACTTGTCTTCTCTCTTTCCCCTTCAGAATTCCATTTCTGCATCCTCTTCCCTAGCTCAGGATTCTGTTCTAATCTTTCCAAGTTCTACAAAGAAACTCTTGTCATTTCCCCTGCTTTATAGTTTATACAACTGAGATGGTATAAGTGCCAGCCTTTCAGAAACGAGACCTTTCAATACGCACACTATATAAAAATATCACTCTGAAACCATATTTTCTAATACAACTATGTCTTCACAAGTGATTCGTAATCCTCACATACAACAATCACTTGAGAACTTCTATAAAGATATTCTTTATGCTCTATTATAGAAATGTTGGTTCATTAGACCCAGGAAGATTCTGATTGTTTCTGAAATCACTACAGTGTGAGGGCAAGTGGCTGAGAGTCTAAGAGCATGGAGTTTGTCATCAGCATGGGAGGCTCTGCTTTGTTGTATAATACAGACAAGCTAATCTGCATGATGCTTATTACCCTCATCTATAAGGGCAAACTAATGACATCCTCTTCTGCAGGGCTGTTGTGATGAGACAATGTATGCCGAATGCCAAACCTGTCAAAGACTTTCAGTTGTTAATGAGTGAAAACTCAATTAGCATGCAAGAGTAAACATTCTTGAGAAGATCTGGCCTTAGGGTGACTTGATTCCCAATTCCCTGAAATTTTTTTTTCAAGCCTCCGCTTTAATCTTTGACTTCTGCTATATTGATTCGTTTTAAGACTCTGCATCCTTTGTTCTTACAGAGTGTGTTTACCCTCCCACACTCAAATGTAAGTCTCTCTAGCTGTACCAACTGATTATATTTTGTCAGACCCAGCCCTACGAGCTTCTTGCCCTCTACTCACTCTGCTGAATATGCTAGGAGTATGAAGGTTTGGCTAACTGCCAAGTTTCCTAGATCTTTCAAGGTTGTTTTTGTAGTAAGCAATCCCAAACAAAGAGTTATGTCTCCTTCAAGGACAAAGAGAAACCTTGACCACTCCTTGTCATAGACAAGTGATGTCTCCAGACTCAATGTGACTCAGATGTGACACAAATCCACAGGGATATAGCAGCCACCTAGTTTCATATAGGCATCATCTATGTGAAAGGTAGGACAAAAACGACCCCATTAGTTATATTGTTCTATCATTAGGAGTGAATTCCTGTATCTCTGACCTGGGAATCCTGAGTCATCTGCCATCTGTGAAAGAGAAATTCTCTGCTTGGAAGGAAGAATAAACCAAATCACATACTCTCCAGCATCTACTACTAAACTGAATAACAGGACTTGCAGAATGCAGTTGGTTAGGCCAGGATTATTTAGTTCACTGTGGGTCTGAGCTTGTCAACTCGGCCAGAACTGAAAAGGAAGCAGATCAGTTCCCAAAGGAAAAGTGAGACACACTTACAAAAAGTTCAATGAATGATGTACTATGTGATAAAATTAAAATGGTTAAGAGGACTGTTGTTGTTAATAATTATTTGTATTATATGAGAGGAAGTACAGAGTTGAGATGATTCAGATTTAAAGTGGATCTCCATAAGCCAGTCATATCATCAATTTAAGGCACTTTAAACATACAGGATATATACTTTATTTCTTTACATGAAGCTTATCTAAATACTGAGCAAAATATACTTATGTAATATATTTTGTATAAGAAAGAATTCTAGGATGTTAATTATTTCAGAAATTTAAAATCTGTCACATATGGGCTGGTGAGGTGGCTGAGAGGCTGAGAGTCTTGCTGTGGATTCCTGATGAACTGAGTTTTATTCCTGATAAACTTATACAAAGGTTAAAGGAACCCCTCCATATATATCCACACACATCATGCACATACACACATCCTCAGCATATATATCCACACACATCATGCACATACACACATCCTCAGCATATATATCCACACACATCATGCACATATACACATCCTCAGCATATATATCCACACACATCATACACATACACACATCCTCAGCATATATATCCACACACATCATGCACATACACACATCCTCAGCATATATATCCACACACATCATGCACATACACATCCTCAGCAATTATAAGTATACTTAAAAAGCATGTCACACACTATTAAAAGCTAAAAATGATATTGATCCAGAGATTGGAAGTTCCATTTAAACTTAAGAAAATTAATCACTCTACAGATGAGTGTCTAGGTGTTATAAATAGAATAGTTAAACATCAATCTAGATTAGTAGCAATTCACTGCATTCCTATAAGAGTTATGCCATCATTAAATACATCTAAAGTAAGGCAATAAAGACATTTTAATGTTACACAGTGTGGTAAAAACTGTAAAGCTTATTAAAGATGACATTGAGATCAGAAACACATCCACAAAAAGCAAGTAATATGCAAATATTGGTCAGGTGTGAAGTCACATTTTATCATAAGCAGTTAAGGGAAAACTTTGCTTTAAGTGTATTCTAAATTAAAAACAGTAATAACGTAGTCTACTATACTAGAGATAGGCATTATTGACAGACTACATTCAAATAATGATGCTTCTTCAGTAATATATGCACACATATGTATGATTTCTATGTTATATATTTGTAGCTTGTGATAGCATTGTGGAGATGACCGAGTCTCATGAATTACACTGACAGTTTTAATTCCCTTCATACTTCATTGTGGTTATACAAAACTGTCTAAAACCAGGTTTAAATACAGCAAAGGGGAAGAAAGGGAAGCCCAGAGAATTAACACTGTTAGTATCAGACTGTAAGTGACAGTTTGCTAGATGTTTTGTAAACCATACAACTCAGCATCCCCCGAGAGTCCTACAAACTACCAAATACCAGAGTGAGGATAGGGGGAAGAAAGTGAGTAGAGAGAGAGAGAGAGAGAGAGAGAGAGAGAGAGAGAGAGAGAGAAACAGATCACTGGAAAGAGCGCAGTGATCCTCACCTCTGATCAGCCTTGCCTTTAAAAGGCACTTGCTACATTGTATAAACTTTGAACAGGAAGACTCTCATTTACCACCGTTTGAAGATTTACAAAACCAAACTACCTTACTTTGGTCTGTTTCTAGAGAAGAATAATTGGTAATTAATTGCAAAACTGTAACGTTTCCAATAGAGATAAGATTGTTTGTGAGAATACCAGTTTCACCATTAAGACCAAAGTACCCTTTTCTAAAGAGCTACATAGGATCCATGAAAAGTGATAGGGTCTCCCAGTAAGAGTGATTCCACAGTGCACTGATGACAGGTGGGTTCTGGAATCAGAATGCTTTTGCCTTGGAAGTCACCAGATACATTACTGAAGGCAGGTTATTTTTCCATTTACTTTTCATAACTTATGATGGAAAGGCATGAGAACAAAAGCAAATTTTAATCTCACAATATTGGCAAAGGAACACAAGTCCTTTCAGCACTTTTATGTCCTCTGATAGTACTTTCCATGTCCATCAGTAAGAGGGGAGGAGGCAAGGGAGGGAGAGGGAGGGAGGGGGAGGGAGGGAGAGATCATAAACACTGAAATCCAGAAAAATAGCTCACTTTTTACATCAAGCAATAAGCGTGTTCTATTTATCAGTAATTAAATGATTCATAATGTTAAAGATGATTATATACTGGTAAAACTGTGGTGACCATTTGGAAAACAGAAAAATCTGGAGTGAAATACCTTAATCCAGAGGAGCACAGTAAATTCTGTCTTCTAAGTTAGAGTGATTTTAAAATATGAGTAACGTTAGGAACTTTTCTTCCTGCATTTAAACTAGTAAGTTGTCAGTCTGAACAATAGAGTAGAGTAATTGAAAAGCATTAAACTCAATCTTTTTATCTGGCACTCTTTCCAATTAAGAGGTCATACCATTTATCAGGCGCCAATTAGATAGCACCCCCTGAATTATTCAAGCAAATAAAGTCTGCTGAGGGAAAGAGAAGAATCTCAGGGGAAAAAATTCTCAAAGTTTGAAAACTAATATTGCAAATTTTAAGAAACCACTTCATCTTGTAAATTCTTCTCGCAAATTATCGTATTGAATACTCAAGCAGAAGGAGGAAAATGTGAAATGAAGAGCAAATTTCAAACAGCTGTGGATACTTTAAAGAAGTGGCGTTTGCCAAGTGCTTCACTTAAATGAGTGTTGTCTCACCTCCAGCTGCATCTTTCAGCTTGTTCGCAGTATGAGGATGTATGTGTGAGAATAAAATTGATGACTGCATTGATTCCTCTGAAAGTTTTAATCCTTCTCCTATACTACGATGTTCCTCAAAAATGAAAGTGTCTAAAATCATCACAACCAGCATCCTGCTCTGTTCCATTCCAAATGAAATTAAACCATTTCAGCTCCAAAGTGAACACATACCTAAATTTTTCTTTTCCTCAGAAAACCATAGAAGACATGAAGGCAATCCAAGGGCTAAGGTTTTGCTAAGATGGGAAGCCACAAAGAGAATGAAGGGTCAACCTAGGAAAGGACTCTAGGTTTTTGTCTAAAGCACAGATTCAGGATCCTGATTTCCCAATTGCTTTCCAATGTTGGTGAATTTGCCAGGGGTCATTCCTTCAGTGTTTAAAGTATTCAAGAGCAGGGACTGTAAAGCTATATAACTGTAAGCTATTTGAACCCCATATCTTCAGGTTTTTCATTTTCAAACAAACGAGGCAATATCTACGCTTGTCTGATAGAGCTGTTCTGATTAAACACTTGAAAACTGGTGGAGTAATGTTTTGTACATGGTAAATATTCTAATGCCTCATCCAGATGTACATACACACAATGTATTGATTTAGTACAGACAAAGCCTTGTAGTCACTGATGTTGGTCTTCATACCTCTGAAGTGTCTCCAAGTCAGACTTTGGCTTATCCCCCAGACAATATGCATGTTGTGTTTTATGTCGATTTTTCTAACGTACAAGTTATCAGTTATTGTTGATTTAAATTATCGATTTTATAATCCTTAGTGAGTTGATATATATATATCAACCAGAAGAGAGCATCACAGCTCACAGAGCGAGCTGTATGTTATATGTTATATGAGCTGTGAGTTGCTGGGCATAGGTGATGGGAACTGATCCCAGGCCCTGCAGCACTAGTCCTTCCTCTACCTCTACCCACCCAGCACAGATGCTCTTAAGCACTGAACTGCTAGCCAGTGAGATAATCTGAATTCACACCACACTTACTTGAAGAGTCTTTTAAAAACATAGATTCTTAACACATACTTGAGATACTTTAAAATGAGGCCCAAGCACCCTTATTTTTAAAGGTTTTCACATGATTTAGAACTACATTTCCTCTTCTGGGTGTTTAATGAGCTTCCACTATGGCTGACTTAGGCTTATAGAAGAAAGTTCCCATTTTTTTATAAAGGACTTTGGCTGCCTATTTCATAAAGTGTTAGTGAATGTATTTTAATTAGTTCTCTCTTGGCCCTTCAGTTTGTATTATACAATCATTACTAGCAATGTGTCCAAAGGTTATCTCACATACAAACAGTAATACACTGGCCTAGTGGTTCCTGTGCTTAAGAGCACAGGTCTTCTAGAGGAGCTGGGTCCAGCTTCCAGCATCTGTGCCCGGCAGCTTACTACCAGTTGTAGCTCCAGCTCCATGAGTTTTGATGCCCTCTTCTGGCGATTTTTAGGACAGGAATATTGTTTGTAACCCCATTAGCTGTACAGTATTCAAATTCGGTATTCATTCTGAAATGCCTCCCTTTTTGTCTTCTTCTTGCAGATACTGCTTTTCAAGCGAATCACAGATATCTTGCACCTTTCTTTCCAGTGTGTTCTCTACTTTATCTTGAAGCATATGCACAATCCTTTACTCACAGCAAAGTCTCTAATATGCTTATCCTTAATGTATCCTTCTGAATCGTCTCCTAGTGATCTCTTGTGATTACTATCAGCAATTTAAAAGTTAAACTTGCAAAAGTGATTTGATACTTCCAAGCAATAAGAGGCTCTTTTCTTGGCCATATTACTTCATAACCATTTTGAGACCAAAAAAATGTTGTGGTTGTCACCAGTGGGATTTAGGTGGTAGTGATGACAAGGACTGTAATGACCTCCATCGTCCTTATTATGGCCTCTCTGCTGCACAGCTGTAGTGGAAGCAGCTTCAAAGGAGTGGTTCATTAGCATCCAGATGAAAAAACCATTGGGTCTCTCTGGATATTTAAGACTAAGAAAAAGAGAATGAATTGGAGGACTAATGACTTGGAAACCCATCAAATGACAGATATGCCTATAAAGGGAGAATGTAGGCCCTGCATTTAATCTATCAGGACAATATTTAGCATAAGTATGAAAGCATATATGCACAATAGCAAAGATTAGCTCCAATAACTGTAATGTTTCATTTGCCTCCCATAAGATCCATAAAACTAGAAAAATAAACATGTACCAATAATGGGTAACACCAGTTTGCCAAGAATTCTTTAGGAATAAGAAATGTTCTTTTTATTGAATGTGCTAGAAAATGCTATGAGTCCAATATGACTACTGCCTATTTCTCTTTTTCTTCCTTATTTTACATATAACTTTTACTGCTCTATGCTATCATTTTTTTAATCTCAGTTGGTCATTAATTCCAAATTTTACACCACCCAGTACTATATTCAGTAGATTAAAAATTTGAAGTAATATTCTTTTTTTTTTTAATTTTTTTCTACTTTATTTACATTTCAAATGTTTTTCCCTTTCCAGATCTCTCCTTTGGAACCTCCCTATTCCCTCCCCCCTCCTCTGCTTCTATGGGGGTATTCCCCCACCCACCCACCCACTCTCATCTTCCTTCCTTGGCATTCTCCTATACTGGGGGATCTAACACCCTCAGGCCCAAGGGCCTCTCCTCCCCCTGATGTCTAACAAGACCCTCCTCTGCCGCATATGTGACCAGCACCATGGGGCACTCCATGTGTATTCTTTAGTTGGTGTATCAGTCTCCAGGAGTATGGGGGGGGGGGTCAGGCCAGTTGCCACTGTTGCTGCCTTTCTGGGGTTCTTAGAGACTCATCTTGGTTCTGCATAGATGCTTCACCTACTTCTCAGCAGTACTTTGTTTTGTAAACCTCCTAAACTTTAGGTAGCACGTTTGCAACTGTAGATTCTTAATAGTTTTGCTTAAAAATACTAAATATGTGTTCTTTCATCACAGAATGATTCACATTTGTGGATGTGAACCAAGAAGGTTTTCACATCCGAGTATTGTGAGGAGCGGCTTCTTTAAAATGTTTTTACCTTAGACCTTAAGACTTGTCCTTTAGGGAATCTAGTATGAGTTATCATGACTATTAGTCAGAAGAGATCACCCTCTGTTCTTCATAGTGCAGCATGAGTTCCTATTTTAGTTATAAATCCTACTTACTTATTTATTTATATAAATATTCTCGTGAAAATGAGATGACATTAAGAAGTGATAATAATTTATTTCATATGTGGAGAGATATGCAGCACCCTTGAGCAGAGTAATAATTCATAAACATATCCCTTGTGGTATCTAACTTTTAAGGTTTCTTTGATTTATTCCTTTTGTTTTACCTTTGTTAACACATATTCAGTGTACAGAGTACTGGTTTTGATAAGCACATTTTTGTTCCTACATTGCTCCTTTGAGCCTATCGCCCCATTCCTCCCATCTTCTCTTTCCCCTGCCTCCCTCCCCTCATTAGTATTCTTTGTTCCCAGAGACAGTTTCTCTTCTAATTTCGTATATACATCTAGGTTTTCTGGCTGCTGATTTCTGGAATTCATTTTTAGTTTCACTATTCAGAATTAAAGGAAAGTTGGTTCAAGCATAATTTATAGAATATGCAGCAATTCTGGTTGTGACTGGCAATGTTACAAAAAGCAACCTAGAGCTACATTTAATTTCAAGTATTTAAATATAAATTTTAAATGTAAGTTTAAATCTGAGATAGGCAAAGCCATTCTTGTGGAGATATTTGTATACCATTTAATCATATATTTCCTCTTCTCCCATTTAAAATTAGTTTTGTATAGTCTCTGAAAGAACTGCTTTAATAGTTGACTTGACCTGTAAAAGTTAAGACCTGTAGGTCCAGTATTTAAAATCATCTACTGAAATAAATGCAGTGGTTTCTAAAGCTTTGTTAAATTCTAGATATTCTTTGAGCTTAAGTTTAAAAGAAGGGCAAGCTTATTTTATGGAGGCAAGTCAGAGAACGTCTCCTAGTGTCCCAGCTGGTCTTGTTCGCACCTGATGACTTGTGCTTATTTGGCAGATGCCTGGCAGTTTCTGCTGGATCATGCTGATTCCTGTTTGTTATCCAGTTTGATATCCTGTTTGTTATACTAAACCGGACTGCTGGTATCCTGACAAACAGAGATTGGAATCACTCCCAAGGAGCTACTTCTAAACAGGTCCACATTCCCTTGTCCTATTTACCATCTTTTCTCTCCTATCCTTGGATGTGGGCTAGAAGGAGGTTGAAGCATTTGATAACACAAATTAAAAGTAGGTTTCAAAACAATCTAAGCCTACACAGACAACTTCTTAATTCTATTGAATTTATTTTCTAGTGGGGTGAGACAGATGATAATCAAATAATTTAAATATATTATGGACTACAATGAAGATAAACCACATAGCAGACTGCCCTGAGAAGGTCAGAGGGAAAGGGATTGTCTAGGTGAGAGATTAAGGTGAAATGATGGATTCCAGAAACAACCACAAACTGAACAGAGGAAGACAGAATTGCCTAGCAAGGACAGAAGATCAGTGTTTGTAAGAAGAGAAGTGCCCCATGATGGTGAAGGTCCATAAGAACTGTGACCAGAAGGACAGCTATGAACACGATTATTAAATCTGTTAGAATATGGGCTACTATTGGCTGAACCTCAGTGTTTCAGAAAACTAGAGTGGAAAAGGCCAGTTGGAGTCATCTGGAGAAACAATGAACATGGAAATGAAGTGGAGATAGCAATAGAAGCCACACTTCTGAAGTTTCTTTCAAAAGAGAACTAGCAAAATAGCCAAAATTTGGGGGGGATAAGCAAAGGTAATGTGTTTATATTAGTGAAAATAATTCAGTACAGAAGGATGAAAAGGACAGGTTGATGGAATATTTTAAGACTGATGTCTGATTACAGTAGGTGCACACCTAGGTAATGGTCCAGTAGAAGCATAGGTGCTTGTTTTCTGTGATGGGGAGAATGGAGATGTGCATGGAGGGTGACTAGCATCTTGGGATGGAAGTTAGCACTGTGAAGACACATGGAAAATGTGACTCTTTGAAGAGTGTTAAATAACCTTCTACTAAAGAACAATGGTAAACTAAGAATAATGGGAAATACTGGATATTCAAGATTGTGGATCTTGAGTTTCATCATAGCTCAGTCAGGAAACGTTCACGCTTTTTTCTGAAGCTACTTCAGCAGTCCATGTACAATAGGAGATAGTAGAATCATCAGGAGTGTGTGTGTGTGTGTGTGTGTGTGTGTGTGGTGGGAGGGAGCAATGGAGTAAAATGGAGTAAAAGAAATAATCAATACCAGGTAACTGAGGATAAAAAAATGTGAGAGGTCATACATTATGAACTTTACTGAAGACTGGTGACTTGGTACTTGATGAGATTGAAGCACAGATGGTCTGGGGATAAGAGGAAAATATGGTCAGTGAGGTTCAATAATCATCTCAGAGGGGTTGAAGAATCACTAATGGATTATTGTCAGATGCAGCACAATTGTCAATGACAACAAAATTAAGGATGTACCTGTTAGAGTGCTGTGTTGTATAATGGAGAGATAAGCATGAATGACATACCTGTAGGTCAAGAGATAAGCATGAATGACATACATGTAGGTCGAGAGATAAGCATGAATGACATACAGGTAGGTAGAGAATCTGAAGTAAGGGTGTTGGAAGAGGCTTTTTGTTTTTTAAAATAAGAATGTTGAAGTTATCAGTTAGAGATAATGATGCACAAGTGTTATGCAGAACGTAACATAATAAAATCTTTTATGATTTGCAAAAATGAACCAATAAGTTAATGAATGTCAGCTCCAAGCATGGCAGTGTATACTCTGGTATGAACTTGAAAGAAACCTGAGCATTTCATGGAACATTTCTTCCTTTCTTATGCAAAAGAAGAAACTCTAACTTCACTATCAATCTCTAAAAATTGCCTACATTAGTGACCAAATCATTTCCACATCAGTAGTATGTGGACACCTCATAATCTAGTTCAACTGTCACAACTAAAATGGGATGTATGCTTATGAGTTCTATTCTTTCTCATTTGTATTCAATTACATAAAGATATTTAACCTCACTCACAGAGATGCTCAGGACAAAAAAAATAGCTGTTATTCATAAAATATTTGAAATGGTTATATATTCAACTCCATTATCTATTTTAATATTTGCTTTGTATGGAACAAACTTTGACATCTTAGAGTATTGCACCGAGGATAGAGACTTGTGATATAATGATCAGAGAAAGATAAGACTAGGAAAAAAAAATCACAGTATATTCTCATAGGTAATAAGAATGCAGGCTCACACATTTCTTCTCCTTCACAAGCTGCAACAAAACAATTTAATGCTAACGGATGGATCTTTCTTTTGCCTGAGTTAAAATAGTAATGTGAAATAATCAACATATCAAAGGTACATTCTACAGGAACAACTCCTAATACATACTTACTCAAGCTCGCTTGACAAATGTGTTGGCTTTGTTGACATCCCATGATACGTCCATTTCCATCTGGCTTTTTTTATGATGTTTCTGATAAGGAGGATAAACAAAACACACTCTACACTCTACAGCACAACTTTTTTCTTTTTTTTTTCAATTCAAATCCACGATTGCTTAAGTCACAAATGACATATGGTCTAAACCAGTAATGTGTGTCCTACCTGATGGAGGGCATTTTTCATCTTGTGAGTCTGGGTTGCAGCTCCAGCAGCAGGCACTGTCAATCTCTATGAAGAGAAACAGGTTCTTAAGGTTACTGCTCAGCCTGTCATGGCTCTGTGTGTTTACTAAGAACAGAAACGAAGGGGGGAGGGGAGGGTCTTTCGAATTTTTATTTTGTAGAATATTTCTAGATCACATAAATTTTAGTTTACTCTTGAGCTTTCATAGTTTGGTTTACAACATTTTAATGTGGTGCTCCCTTTCAACAGAGCTGATTCCCAGAGCACATTGCTCTCATATTTGGCTCTACCTGCTTTCTTTGCACACCTTTGATTCTGTTAGATCCCAGTAGTATGGGAGCAATTATTTTGCATCAAATGATCACTCATATGTCCATAATATTCCTGCTTAGTGAATGAAACACATTTGATTTCTTCACCCATGTAGACCTTTTCAATGTCTCTGTGGTGGTTTAAATGAAAAGGACTCCCATAGGCTCATAGGGAGTGGCACTATTAAGAGTGTGTGACCTTGTTGGAGGAAGTGTGTCACTTGGGGTGGACTTGCTGATTTCAATTGAAGCCAGGCTCAGTGTGACCCTCTCTTCCTGCTGCTTGCTGATCCAGATGTAAAACTCTTAGTTACCTCTTCAGCACCATGTCTTTCTACAAGCTGCCATGGTTCCTGCCATGACAAATAATGGACTAAACCTTTAAACTATAAGCCAGCCCCAAGTAAGTGGTTTCTTTTATAAGAGTTGCTGTGTTCAGGGTCTCTTCACAGTAATAGAAACCATAACACAGCCTCCCTCATGACAGAGCCAAAGTGTTACCTTTGTATTCTAGCTCATTGTCTCTCATAGTCATCCATTCCTCTTATCCTTTTCTTTCTGTGGAGGTTTGAGTGAGAATGTCCCTCAGAACCTCGGATGTTAGAATACTTGGTTGTCCACTTGGTTACAATGTTTGGGAGTTTTAGGGATTTGTGACCTTGTTGAAGGAAGGATGTCACAGAATGCCTTGAGATTTTAAAAGATGTGTACCATTTCCAGTGCAGTCTCTCTGACTAGTGTTTTCAGTTTAAGATGTGAGCTCTCATCTGCTCAAGCCTCCACATCCTGCAATGGCAGTGGTCTCTGTTCTGCCATCATGGAGCCTTAATCCTCTGGACACATAAGCCCAAAGAAACTCATTTTTTTCCATAAATTTTCTTGCTCATGGTGTAAAAATCACAGTAATAGAAAAATAAATAATACACTTTCTATTTCCTTCCTTCCTTTTCTGTTTACTTGAATGTCTACTAATTAATGTTAGATATGGTGGACTTGGAATGTATTGTCGCAACAAAAAGTTTGGAGGTGTGTGGTGTTAATAGTTATTCTAGGGCATTATTTATAAATAATGACTCTCTTTGCTAACCATCGTTGCAGAACTATCTTTCTGCAACCAAGAAGAAAGGGCAAGACTCAGTTGTTTAATCTCTTGAGCTGGTCAGTGATGCTCAAGAAGGATAGCTTTGTTCTTCCTCTCATCTAGTAGATGTTTCTTTAGAGAGTCCTACTGTGTTTATCTCTATTTAAATGACCAAATCCCCTGTGGTTTGGACAGATCTAACCCCACTTACTTTCCCTCCTCCGGTAGGTATATTACCCAGGTTTAACTGATTAAAGTTCCAGTTGCTAGCCAGCTCCTGGGCAGCTGCATATGTTTGTCAAGTTAAAATAAACCCTGCAGGTTTTAGTCTCCCAAAAGAGAAGAAGAAATTCTCTTTCCACTCTGGCCATTATAGTGTGGAGGTTGGACCTTCTGGGGAACCACTTACCTCTGAGAAGAGATATTTAGAAAAGTGCAGTCAATGTTCAAATAAGAAAAATAAAACTGAAAGCAAGCAAGGAAATAGTCAAGGTGTGGATTCATGTGCTGTGACTATGGCTCATTGAGTCAAGCACTTGCTACAGAAGCATGAAGGCAGGATTTTAGATCCTCATCTCTAGAATGAAGAAAAGCTGTGTGGGTGTGGTGGTCCAGCATTCAAAATGCGGAAATGATGGGCAAGATCCAAGTTCAAGTGAGAGACTCCAGCTTTAATATTTAACTTGGAGAATTATTGAAGATACCAAAGATCATTAACCTCTGGCCCCTACACAAACACTCACGCATACACATATGCAGACATACACATACATGTGCAAGCTACACACAGAGAGAGAGAGAGAGAGAGAGAGAGAGAGAGAGAGATTCTTCAGAAAAATACTTTTTCTCCCCCACAGTTTTAACAAAAAACTTGCACTGCTGAATAATATACACTAGATGTTTTTTCTGAAGGTAAGTTGAGGTGTTGAGGGATTGGGCTGTAGGGGGCGTTGGATGAACAGTAGAGCAAGTTGATCAACTGGAGCAAGAGGTCGCTAGGTTTGTGAGAGTTCTCAGGACTATGGATAGTGGAAGTTTCTCCCCACTTGCATCTCTCTCCCCTGACCATCTCCAAGTTATCTCCAGTCAATTAATACTGCTCTGCTTAACACTGGTTTACTTCAGTGAAGACACTGGGTAAGTTGGGACAGGCCCTCTTTTCTGTTGCTTTTTCTTTTTCATTTTTTTTTTATGGGTACTATTTTCATTAGTGAGTTGCTTTCATTTCTTGACAACTGGCAGGTGATAGGAGGCGTGATTCCAGCTGATGCTTATAGAAATAATTGGAGGTGGGAAACATACCATTTAGACAGAAACCACCTTCTCTCTCTGGGTTCCTTTCCTTTACTAAGACATAGAAACTTTGACTTTAACCATTTTAAGGTTACTTCAACAAACACTTCAGACTGCCAGTTTGGTCTAACTTGTCCCTAAACCAAATGCTCTCAGATTCCATTTAGGAGGTGTATATAAAATTATGTAAAAAAGAAGAAGTATTTTAATGATCTCAAACATTCAAACCTATGAAATATCTTTATAGGAGAGAGATGGATGTTGTCATAACTATTATGCTAGCTTCTCCTACCTGCTGTGAAAGCCTAGCATTACAAGCAGTCTACCATTCCTGGGGAGAAGAACTGAGACAAACCATCCTGGAAAACTTTGGCTTAAGAATCTAGAGTCCATCACTGGAGCATGGTCAAACTCCCAGCAGTCAGCCATTTAAAGAAACTAAGTCCTTCCCCACCTGCACCCCAGCCAAGTATATATCTAGGTCCATGATCCTACGGAAGTCAGGTCCACACTGATGTCCTCTGTGGTCTTTGCCATGATGATGTCTGTGGGTCATGTTGTTGCCATGGACCATGTTGATGTGAGTGGACTGGACTGCCACCTGAGGCCATGTTGGTGTCCACAAGCCTGGCTACTGCCAGGGACAATGCTGATGTCCATAACCTGTGTTGCCTGGAGGCCATGTGAGACAAAGGCCTGTGTTGATGTCTGTGGTCTGTATTGCCGTGGGAAGGCATATGGATGTCCATAGACTGGCTAACCAGTGATATATATAGATATAGATCTATATCTATATAGGTATAGGTATAGATATAGATATATTAGGTATATTAGATATAGATATAGATATAGATATAGATATAGATATAGATATATTAGCGTCACATCTATATTCTATTTTATGGTATAGGTTTAGGATCATTAGTGTTACTCTTTTAAGATCTGGAAAGATTCATCAGTGAATCCATTTGAGCCTTCACTGTTTTAATTTGGAAAGGACTACTATTGCTTCAGTTTCATTGTTTCTATGGTTGTTTATGCCCTCGTGGCTTAATTTTAGTAGATTACAAATGTCTAGAGAGATATTATTTTCTTACAGGTTTTTAAAATTATTATTATATAGGTTTTCAAAGTATGAACTAGTGCTCCTTTGGAGGTCTCTGGTATATATTTTAGTGTCTCTCTTTTACCATCTAGTTTTGTTAATCTGGGCCTTCTCTTTCCTCCTTCCTTCCTTCCTTCCTTCCTTCCTTCCTTCCTTCCTTTCTTTCATTTATCTTTTGTCTCTCTTTTCATACGGATTGCTAATCTCCTTTCCCTTTTCAGTAAACCAGCTTTTCTCTTTCTTTCATTGATTTTACTACAATATTCACTTCCGTTCCACTGTTGTCTGCTTCTGTCCTTATAATTTCTTCCTTTTTTCTTTCTGATTTGAGGTTTGAGTTGGACTTATTTTTCTAATGCATTGAGGTATATTATTACTTATTTGTGATTTCTCTGTTTTGTTTTTTTTTTTTTTGCACAGGCATTTATAATACAAAATCTCCTTTTAGAACTGCTTTTGTTGCAGCATACAGTTCTAGTGAGCAGTGTTTTCATTTTCATTTAAATCTAGGAATTTAAAATTTTCTCTCCTGCTCCATTTATGACCACTTCAAATTTGATAGTGTGTTTTACAATCTCCTCGAGGTTGTATATTTTCTGTAGTTACCTTTGCTGTTAAATTATAGTTTTATCATATTGTGTTCTAATGAAATACAATAAATTTCAGTGTTCTTACATTTGTTAAGACTTGGGGGATTTTGTCTCAAAACATGGTCAATTATAGAGGAAGTGTCATGGACTGCTGAGAGTCTTCTGCAAGTAGAATGCTTCATAGTGATCTGTCAACTCCATTTCATGTATATTATTACTTAACTCTATTTTGTCCTGACTTTTTTGTTTGCATGACATGTCTGTACAAAGAGAATAGAATTAAAATCACTCACTATTTATTATTGTTCAATTCACTAGTTTCTATATTGTGATTAGATCATCAAGACCATTAATATTCATATTTATTATAGAAAGGTGTGAAGTCACTCTTGTTCATTATTTTTTAAAGTTCGGTATTACTTAAGTATATGTTTTCTTATTTGCCATTTTAATTTGTTCTCTGGTGTTCTAGCATCATTTTTGTGGCCTATGTTTGGGTTTATCTTTCTTATGTGTGTGTAAGATTTCTTCAAGTTTCCTTTAAGCATCTTTTGTTGTGCTGCTCTGTTGTGGATAAAGATGGTCCTGGACCTTCCCTAAGATTCTAATGTACTTTGATGGAAGGGCCAGGACCTTGGGGGAACTTCAGCTTCAGATTGTGAGAACCCAACTCTTCCTATTTTAAGAGGCTATGGATATCTGTACTGCACTTGAGATACCCTGTGGTCTCCTTTATAACACTGCTCAATTAGCTTCCTGATGACTGTCCCACTGTATGATATTTTTTTGCTTTGTCTCATTTCTCCACTGAAAACTGTGCATAAGATGCTGTATTGCCTAATAAACTTGCTTAGCACAAGCTATCAACTTATGCAAGACTTCATGGTCCCAGATTTCTGACTTTCTTTTCTCATGTCCTTGCTGCCTTCTTAGGACCATGCCACTGAAGAATGACCTGCTGGTCCAGGTCACTGCTCACTAATTCTTTTAATTTTTTTATCAGATTTTTTCCTTTCTCCTTCAATTACAAAGGATATCTTTGCTGGATACAGCAGTCAAGATTGACAATTATTATCTTTTAAAGCTTAAAATATACCATTCCATGTCCTTCCGGATTTTAGAACTTTCTATTAAAAACTGATCGATTTGACTTGAAAAGTGTGACTTCTCTCTTTTATTTTCCAGAATTCTTCTTTTGTTCTGCATATGTAGTATTTTAACTGGAGTATGATATAGAGAGCTTTTTTTTTTCTTGTCTCATCTGTTTAGCATCGGGAGGACTTCTTGTAGTGGATAGCCATCTCTTTCTCTAGATTTGGGATGTTTTAAAATATGATTTTGTCGACTACGTTAGAATTGGTTAGTTTTGGTTTTGTTTTGTTGTTAATTTGACATAAGGGTCATCTCAAACAAAGGAACATCATTTGAGAAAATGGCCCCATGATATTTATGTGTAGACAAGTCTGTAAGGGGAGTTTCTCAGTTAATGAATGATGTGAGAGAGCACAATACTGTAGGCAGTTCCACCCTGGATAGGTGGTCCTGGCATTTATAAGCAAACTGAGCAAGCCATGGGGGACAAGCTGGTAAGCTGCATTTTTCCATGGCTTCTGTTCCAGTTCTTGCCTTGGCTTCTTTCAGAATGTGTTAGCCAAATAACACCCCTCCCCCACCAATAGAAAACAAACTAAGACAATGTTCTCTATACCTTTAGCTTGAGTTTCTTTTCCTTGTATACCCATGATTTACAGTAAGTTATGTGCTCTTTTCGTATGTCTTATTATTTTATCCTTGGTGTTCTTTGGATGTTCTAATTAATCTGCTTGGTGTTCAAGTCCTTTTGTTTTGCCTTATAATTGATCCATTCTGTTGATGGGACTGTTCACTGAGGTGTATATTTGACTTACTGAGATTTTCAATTCTAAAATTCAATTTCATTGTTTTCAATATTTGTATCTCTTTGCTGAATTATCTTTCATATCTTATATTAACTTTCTAATTTCGCTCTTTCTTTATTTTCTCTTTGAATTTATTCAGGAATTTGTGTCTTCTTTTATTTTAGAACTGAACATTCTTGTGACTTTTTTGAATTCCTGGTCAGATGTTTCATTCACTTCATTTTCATTGGTTTTTACCACCATGAGATTAGTAATTTTCAGAGGAATCAGGCTATATTGATATTTCATGTTTCCTGTATTACTATCCTGGGACTTGTACATTTAAGATAAGATCACTTTTTTTTATATACCTCACTTTCTTCACTTCATATACTTTCACTAGAAGTGTTTGTGATGTTCAGTTCAAGCTGGGCTGTATTGGGCTATAATGTTACCTTTCCCCCTGGACTGAACCTGGAGTAGGATATAGCTCTCTAGCTTATTCCTGAACCCACATTTTCAGGGCACTGGATTTAATATATAGCCCTATTCTGAAAGTAAGCAACCAACTACAGAATCAACTCCAACTGATTGACAGGGTTTCTATTAAAAATTAATATCTTATTAAAAATAATTTTCTCTTCGAAGATAATTTGAAGGGAGTGAAGGAATAAGCACTGTGCTTTGTATACTAAGTTATTAATTATTGAGTCTAGGAATAAAAATAAGAGGAGTAAGACTGTTGATATTATTTAAATAACATATAAAAGACAGAAGAGAATAAAGTAAATAAAAGGGGAGACAATAAAGTTGGTGGAGAAAATGGGGCAACTCAACTAAAGTTAGAGTAAAACGGGAATGAGATAAAGGAATATAATCGAAGAATTTAAACTCCTAACACTCTAGGGGCTGGAGCCAGCCTACTTTCTTTGAGAAAGGCTATTTAAAACAATTCCCCTCAAATAATATACTTTAAATTTTCTGAGGTTCTCTCTCTGTCTTAAGCCATGGCTGACACTCTGCAGCTTTACTTTGTGATCTGGGAGGGCACTCTGAAATTGGAGCTGAGCCAGAGTACCCTAGCTGAATCTGGACTCTCTCCATAAATTCTGTTGCACAGTCTCCTTTCTTTGCTCCGAAAACTAGTGTTTCCTGACCGGCAGCTGTCTTGTAGGATGACTGCTCTCCACTGGTTGCCAGTTTACCTCATTGAGAATCTAGTAATATTACCCCCCATCTTTAGGATACTACTTCATAAAAAAGTTTATTTTATTTTTTACTGACATATGCAACTTCTGTAAAACTATAATATAATTTGATAATAATCTGAGCCTAGGACAGAATATTAACTGCTGGAGGATGTTGTTTAGTATTTCCCTCCAAACTGAAACATTCCTCCAGGAGGGAGAAAAGAACTCTTGAGACTCCAGAGGTAAATGAGAACTATTTATCTGGGAGAGTGGAAATGGGAGATTCTTGAAGGGTTTCATAAATGGAAGCTTTATAAATGGAGTGAACAATTGCATCAGGAGATTCCTTACAGCTGGGCTGTCCAGGAAAGAGCTCATCAGCCAACTGAGCTGCCTGCAAGTTGTTCAGGAAGTTCCATGGATGAAGCTTTCATGAGTAGTCACCCATTTGGGGGTAGATTTTTTGTATCATCTCTGTTTCTGTAAAGAACCCCTATCTCATACTTCTGTTAAGAGCCCCCTCCCCCCCCAAAAACCCTCAATAATTCACCAAGTTGAACTTGGTGCATTATTGGTTCTGTCATTGGTTCCATTTCTGCAGTGAAGAGACTTATGTTACATCTCTCTAGAAATAGAGATATATTTCAATTTTTAAACAATGACTATAATTTTTATTGCTGTAACTTATACTTAGAATATATGTTCTGGAATTGAACAGTAAGTGGACTTTCTTCAGTTGAAAGTGGAATATAAGAATTAAACCATGACTTTGTGTGTTGGCACCAATACTGTTCTTGATTATTATAGAAATAATAATAAGAAGAAGTCACTTAAAATAAAAATGTATAACAAACATATTTCTTTACCCAGAATCTTATCCACTCTAGTTATGACTTAGAAATAAAGAAAGAGAACAATTATAAATAACACCATTTTAAAGACAAAGCAAACAGAAGCATTTCCTAGGTGGTAATACTTTTTTAGTGTTGAAGGGAGAAAATTATCCTGTACTGTGTATTTGGAAGAACACAGATCAGTGGGTATGATAACCCAGTGTCATCTCCCTTCCTATCTGGAAACACATAAATGCTTTTATTTTTTTGTGTCAATTTTTGGTGTCATATACCTTCTGGAATAGCTAGATATATAGTTTTGATTTTTATTTGTTAATCATTATCAATACTTACAGTATGTACAAAAATACCCTTTGGGTGTAAAATTATGGTAGAATTTGATGACATTACATTTCTGTTTAGTTTCTATCATTACAAAGCTTTTCATTGAGTTGGAGGAAGACAAACAGATTTGTCTTGATAATGCTTTCATTTGGTGCCACAGTACTGTTCCCTCCATTAGAGAGAGAGAGAGAGAGAGAGAGAGAGAGAGAGAGAGAGGCCATTGGCTCTTACAAGCTTTACTTTGTTGGTTGAGGTATAGATTGAGCTACTGAGAAAGATTTCAAAACCCAAGGACTTTAATCGAATAGGAGTTTATTCTTCCACATATAATAATCTAGCAATAGGAGACTGGAGCTGGTGTAGTGGCTCTGCTTCACAAAACCATTTAAGTTCTCAAGTTCTTTAATTTTTTTCTCCTACTCTTCCCTATAGGATTGAAAGCATTCTTATTTTCAAAGACTGCTCAAGGACATTTCTATGTTTTGGTCTTTGGAAAGTAAAGATTAATTCTCTGGCATGCAATTTCTTTTTATTTGAGAATAAGGAACATAACCAAATATCAAGGGTTTTTGTTTGTTTGCTTGTGAGTACATAGGAGATTATGTTCCTTCATGACCGTAGTTAGCAATGACCATATGACAAGTTTAGAGTGAGCATGGCATGAGTCTCTTCTGTACTGAAGTCTCAGATGCTGCCCTCACCCTTTTTGCCACAGTATTAGAAGACACATATTGATGTGGAGGAGCTACATTTTGGAGACATGTAGGAATCTCAAGCCAATGTAGAAAGCAACTACCTCAGAGGGTCATCTGTGCTTGGAACAGATTTGCTGTTGTGGTTGTTGTTTTTACTATTCTCTTTTTTTCACAGTAATACACATCCCATCCTATTGCACATGATTAGGAAATTGTACATAAGATTTCAGCTCAGAGTCTATTTATGAGGGCAGTCCCATGGCCTAAGATCTAGATGGGCTGCTTGTGTTCCATTGCAATGGAAACTGAGGAGATCAGACACAGCAGTGGGGAATTAGCAGTCTGTTTTGCTTCCTTGGTCATGGTTGAGCTAGCCTGTCACACCCTTGCCTGTTTCTCAGTCTGTAAACATCCCACGTATCCTTCAAAGAACATCTTTCTGAAACTCCTGGACTTGGAGTTTCTCTGTCTCCTAGGTTCTGATTGTGTAATATTTATAAATTTTTATTATTCAATTCATTCAAAACGGTTGTGAACTACCTGCCCACATCTGGGTATTGTAGTTGATACTGAAGTTGAAACATAATTTCAGTTTCTCGTGTTTGCAGCTTCCTCCTACTTAATACTCGATAAATAACTCTTGTTTGAACATATAAATAAGTCAACAATATGTCAGTAAGTGACTGAATGCTAAATGGCAGAGCAATATTGGCAGACACAAACAGGGAAAAAATATGAAGGTAGATTGGGCTTACAAGAGGTCAGGAATCATGTCTGCTCCCAACCTCGCCTTCCATGCTGATCTTGACAACAAGGTTTACACTTAACGTCCATGTATTGTTCAACTACAGAAGTTCATGTTCTCTAGGATGTTTTCATGGAGGAGCTGGAATGTGAGGAAAATATAAAATATCTTTAGGGTGAAAAACTGTGTGTTCAGTAACACAAGAGGGGGTGATGTGGTACCCTGAATAATTTAAGGTATAAATTTGGATGAGCACATAGAATAAGACTATATTCTGAGAAGTCAGTCATAGATTTTTGGGTCTTCGTGTAACATAAAAATGAGGGTTTTTTTGTTTCTTTTTTGTTTTTTGTTTTTTTGTTTTTTAATTGGACAATAGATAAACTAAGTTCATTTGCCAAACAGATCAGGTTTAAATATCAGAGTAAAGTAGATCATTTGGCAAATACTCTCCTAACAAAAGCCTGTGAGGCATAGCAATAGTGGACCCACACAGAACATTTTAAATCAAATGGATGTTTTAAAAATAGAGTTGATAGGTTTGTTGACAAAGAGGGTAAAGAGTAAGGGGAGAAATGGGTTGGAAAGAAACACTTAACTATCCAGCCTAGATTAGGGTAGCACAGAAAAAGAGGCAAACATGCTTTTCATGAGGAGCCTATCAGGACTTTATTTATGATATGCTGCTTTGGCATGGCAGGAGGAAAGAGCATGTGGGAAGCAGGTGGTTTTAGTAGTTATGGATATAGCCTTGAAAGCCACAATCTGTGGCCATGCAAGGCTCACACAGACATCTGCTCACCTCTAATGACTTCTGGCATATGTGAGAATAAACATGAGTCCTCACTACAGCTGCCAACTGTCTTTCTTCACCAGAGTTTCCCCTTCTTGGTAACCTCCTCCCCACCCATCTGTATTTGGCTGGAAAAGATGTCTAATTATCAAGAAGAAAGGAGAGAGGAGAAATCAAGCTGGAAAGATTCAAAGTAGCATCAAGAATGCATTCTGGAAAAGAACATGGCATGTGTCAGAGGCAAATGACAAAGATACACAGGGAACCTATACAGAACTGAAGCTATAAAGAAGTAGATTCATTATTGTGCATGTCTACATGTTTATACAGACCAAAGCATATGTACTCAGAGGCAAAAAACTGTGGTTTCCCTTCAATTCTTGTTTATATCACCTCCTAGTGTCCCCATTTATTCAATAAGGGGTTTATAGTATCACTTAAGTGCCAAACACTGCTAGAAAAACCCAAGTCAACCGTGGTCCCTGCTTCATGGTTTGCATTAATTAAAGAAGACACACAATAATTAATTTAATAAAATTATAGCCAGCATAAAGGAACAGCTTTGTTTCTATTGGTTTTATCTCCTCAAGGTAAAAAAAAAAAAGTTTATATAGACCTCAGCAGGAGCAAAAAACAACTTGAATCAGCAGAGACTTTGAAAATAACTCATTTGGTAGTACTAGCTTGATGCCAAGAACACAAATAATGACTGGTTACAACTATTTCCACATCATCTTCTGTCCATAATCCAAATACATCATTTAAAAGACAAGTTCAATGAGTAGATACCTACTGAGATGTTGAGACCTGAAATTATCTTTCTATATGTTTATTTGTACCCATTATCCATTTATTGTTTATCTATTTACCTGTCTACCATTTATTCCATATTTTCTTCCTTTGTTTCCATCTTTGGTCCTCCTTTAAGCTTAAGAAATAAGAGAGAGTAGAGTGGCAGAAAAATTTTGCATGGATGTTGGGACAAGAAAGATAGTAGTAAAATTTTGGATAAGAGCCAAAGCACCACACACAATAAATTGGTTTTGATTCAGCTTCTGTTTTCTCCCACTTACTTGTTCATTGGTTCAAAGATTTATTGGGTAGTAGATCCAGGGTTGTTATTGTAAACCATAGTTCTGTAGGCTTTGAAGTAAAGCAGCCAGGATGCCTACAGGTTTCTGTTCTTAAGATATAGTTGAGACCATCCTATTATTATTGAAAATTGAATCCACTGCCAGGGACTTAAGTTTGGAGCTTAGGCATTGTCAGCACTATTCACATCTCTACCCACTCTTACTCCCTCAAATAATGGTACCTCAGCAAGCATACTTTTAAATTCCAGGATTTCTGATACTTGTGCTGTAAAGGTCTGACACTGGTCTTCAGAGAGAACAGGAGGGGTGGAGGAAGGGTTATTTGGAGAAAGAGAATCCATCTGAACAAATTATTCATAGTATCTTTGTAAGAATAAAAGATGTTTTAATCACATGGGAGAGAAGGTTTGAGTACATAGAAAAACTTTGAAAATTACAGACAAAAGATTTTTCTGTACTTGTTTGAGTTAATATTTTGAGTTAATATGTATATATTGTAAGGAGAAAATGAAGGTACACGAGACTTTAAGTGACAATTAATAATGTAATTTCTAAATTATCTTAAAGACTTAAAGCTATTTAAGAAGCAGAGTCAACAGACATTTATGCCCACTCATCTTCTCTGCCTAAATATAACTTAGGTGGAAAACAATTATTGATAATTCTGATGTGGAAGCAACTTACTTTTTAAAGTTGTGTAAGGCATAGCAGATTTCAACAGCATCAGTGTTATAGAGAGACACCTCCACAAAGTCATATGGACTTCAGAAAATTGTTTGGGGTGAAGGTCAATTGGACAAGATATCTTGAAAGAAGGAACATTTGAACTGAATTTTTGTGTGAAATTATTTTAGCATGTCAGCTAGTAATAACTGGCACTTCATGATGCAGGAATACATGTTGTTAAAATCTGGAAGCCTCCTCAAAGCAAACCACTGGTCATTTCATCTCTCAAGGACATGGAGTGGTCTCAGCAGCCACTTTGTGCCCTGGGGAGGTCTGAGACCTCTTTGAGCACCACAGTTGAATGTTACAGCATTGCATTACGAAGGTGACTTTGATACAAGGCTGGAGAAGAAAAGTAGACAGTAAATAAAAGAAGCTAAGGAATACCATTTCTGTTTGTGCTGGTAGTTCAGAATAGGGAAGACCTCATAGATATACAATCAAAAGCAATATGTAAAGAAAAAATGAAGATAAAAATAGAACTGTCTCAAATGTCTCAAGGAAATCATTTAGCCCATAAATGAAAAGGTTAGTCAAGTCGCCCATATCCACTCTGAGAATTAAAGTAGAAATATAAATTTAAATTCTATTTGAAAAAAGTAGACTTTTATATTTGCAACACAAAAATGATAAATAAATGGGCTCTTTAATCCTACATTTTTACAACACAGAAACATTTCAGAAACAAAATTATGTATTTTACATATAACTACTTATCAATCAAGAATAAAATCAATTGATAAACACTTTTAAAAAGTAATGTAACTAAGCTCAAATGAAGGTGTTAACACCAGAGACCAAGGATGCTCTAGCCTTGACCCCTATTTTTCAAATCACCCATAAAAGACAATATAAATACAAAGTGAAGCTTAATTCTTACTTAACTTTCACAGAAACCCGAAAAGATCCATCAAATGTAGCTGAGTCACAGGAAGGTAGACATTTTATTCCGTAACTCCTGACTTTCTTGCCTTCCCAAGAAGAACATCTCTTGTTAAAATGAAAGTTTGTAGTCCTGCATTTGATAATGGTCTCAATAATTTTGTAGGCTCCAGCTTGGGAAGAGCTGTCTTAGATGTTACAGCTATATCTACTCATCCATCCTTCCCCTAGATTCTCAAGATTTTGTGTAAATAAATAAAACAAGAAAATTCACATAAAATTATTTTGTTTATAAGAGTTGTTGTGTGAATCATATATATAAAATATATGTAATATAACATATAGATAAAAATATTATGTAATTATTACAGTGGTGGAATACTCTTTGGTTGTTTGGGTTTATTGTTTTTCTATTCTCCATTTTGTATTAAACCAGACAACAAAAAAGGAAATCTAAGTACTTTTATACAGTTTATCATTTCTAAGAAATAAGAAAGAAGTTTTACACACACACACACACACACACACACACACACACACACATATAATCTAATAACTTCATACACACACATATGTTTTGGTGGCAAAGGAGATATTTTAGAATTGAGTGCAGTGACATTCACTTATAAACTATAGCACTCAAGAAGCTGAGATCTGAGGATCATGAGTTCAAGACCATCTTGGGCTATACATTGAAACTGTCTCAAAAATGAATAATAAATGCAAATGTTTGGAACTAAGAAGAATTCAACTGTACCAATGGCACTTGCCCAACACTGCTGTGGGCAGTTACATCTGCAGTATCCACAGTTCCATCTCTGGGGCTTAACTAAAAGATGAATTACAACCAATGTCTTCCAGAACACAGCAATTTTAGGAGTGTTTCAAATCACAGCTAGTAAAATAGAGTGTATGCCTCTGTTTCAGGCTTTGAGAAGAGACTTTTTGGCCACATTTAAAATTCCAATCATCCAGCACTCTTTGAATCAATTATTATACAAGTTATTATTATCAAGTTCTGCTATTTGAAAGAGGGCAGAATGTAAAAAATAGGAATCTCTTTCAAATAATGAAATATGTGCTACGAGTTCCCACCACACCTAATAGTGTAGAGTGGGTTAGAATATTTAGAGAAAAGAATGCATTCAGTCTAGAAACATTTGCCATCTTGGATACATTTAAATGCTGTTTTCTAGCTGTACACTAACTTGCTTTCTTATTCGTGGGTTATCTGATTTGTGCTCATTTGCTTATAATGAGAATAATAGCAAGATTTTGTAGACCCAGAATGGGTGTGTTCAGGGGTGCCATGATAAGGCATTCCAGTGTTCTCCATTAATTTTCTTCCAGTGGATGTGTGCTAGATTTATTTAAGGATATTGTATCTCTCTATATACATTTTCTCATAATATTATTGCGAAGCAGTTATCACCCTTTCTATAAGTCGAGCCAAAGTATACAATACATTTTAAGTAAACCACTAGTAAAACTTAAATATGTACAAGCATAGTTTTATTTATGTTTCTGGGATGACAGAACTCAGTTTTTATGTCTCATTTCTTTTAACATCAGAATGTGAAATCTTTTTCTTCTGATTTTTCCTAGCACTGCCTGAGTTGACCAGTCACTCTAGGATTTTCTTCCTCCTAACCTTCCACTCATAGGGAGAACTGATGTGAGTTGTAGAAAATTCAGTTATAGAGCCAGGCAGTGGTGGCACACGCCTTTAATCCCAGCACCTGGGAGGCAGAGACAGGTGGATTTCAGAGTTCAAGGCCAGCCTGGTCTACAGAGTGAGTTCCAGGACAGCCAGGGCTACAGAGAGAAACCCTGTCTCAAAAATAAAAATAAAAAAAAAGAAAGAAAAAAGAAAGAAAAGAAAAGAAAAAGAAAGAAAGTTCAGTTATTTTGGAAGATAAATTTGTCCAACCTTTAAATGGAATAAACAATGGTATAGCCTTTGATTATCTTCCTTTGTGTGTGTAATTCTACACCCAAGAAAACACCAACTAAGCTTTTCCAGGTCCACATTAGAAGCCACATAAAAAATTTTTTAGCTGCTTCTCCTCACTAATTAGCAATGCACCTTTCAGGTTACCATCTTGGGTTACTCCACTTAGATACCACCCATCACTTAGCAGTCCAGTGCCCATTACACTGTAGCTCCTCTATCAATTCTTCATGCTATCTGTCCCATGACTAGAGAACTTAGACACCATTTCCTAATTTGACCATAGTGCTGTCACCACTTCCTCTATGACCTCCATGAGAGTGACTGACTGCAAGAGAGCCCTTCAGAGCACTCACCAATGTCTACATTTATTGCACTAATGCAAATTTCCTTATTCTTGCTGGTAGAATTTTATTTTAAGAATTATTATATTTTTTATGGTTTTCATCTTAAAATGCCTACAAATGACATCCAGTCTTCCACCAGCTGAATCCATTGAGCTCAGATTGCAGCTTTGAGAAACACCCTTATCTAGTAAAAGAAACCAAGTCTTTTTAGAGAAATGCTAACTCAAGATCTGGGACAGCATAGGTACATAATGAGCCTGAAATGCCCTGTAGTGTCAGATGCAAGGAAATCATCAAACAACCCGAAGGCAGAAAAAAAAGAATCACAGCAATTGTGCTGAACCTGTGGGTCGCATAATGAGCTGCATATTATATATTTACATTACAATTTATAACTGTAGCAAAATTAAAGTTATGAAGTAGCAACAAAATAATTTATGGTTGGGGTGTCTCCACAACATATGGGTATTAAAGGGTTGCAGCATTAAGAAACTTGAGAACCACTGTCCTAGAGGCTTCTTGGGAAGGTCTCACCAGCCAAAGATGGGATAATTTGAGATTCAACAGTGTTAAATTGTATTGAAACTCACCAAGTACTTTTAACTCAAATTATTTTAATTTTCTTCTAGAAGATATGTTTAAAATAGAATTTTATAATACTTTTTAAAGAAATTCATAAGTTCTAGTAACAGTTTTAAATTTTGAAATTATTTTTATATTTTTTAGATTTTATCAAAATAAATGCCAGTCTGTCTTTTGTGTTGATATCATAGGATAACGAATGCCAAAATATTATGACAATTGTCAATGGTAAGATAGGAGCAGTTGAAATGATAAACTGATCAACAGCATGAAAAGTCCAAATAACAATGGCTTTTACAAGACAAGAACCCACTATTATTAGTTTTTACATTATAGTATGTTACTCTAAAAATGATGCAAATTCCAACTGATTGGACAAGATGAAGCAGTGGACCCTATGTACCTTATTATCAGACACAATTAAAAAAATGGCTATGACAGAAAGATGCAAACTTAACACCACAAACCAACTTTATCTAATTAATCTTAAAATACCCTACCTAATCTTAATAAAATAGAGGTTTTCAAGAACATGTTTGTAAAATAGAATTTTACTGTTATTGTAATGCACAAATCATGTATGTTCTCTGACCAGAATTAAAATAAACTAGTAATAAAATTAGACAGTGAAAATAATAGAGGAAATTCTGAAATATTTTTAATATTTAAAAGTCTGTGTTTTTAAATGAGTAATATAAAGAATAAATGAGAAAGTAGATTGAACTAAATAAAGGAGAAAATAATGTATAGCTGAAATTATTGTGCTGCTTGAATGGAAATTTTAGCACAAACTATATCAGAAAGAGGAGAGATCTCAAACCAATGATTACATCTCCCATCTCTGATATCTAGAACTTATCACCAACGGAAGAACAGGAGAGTCCAGAGACCAAAGGTAGACCCAAACACAACTGACAAAAAACTATCAATGAAATTGATTGAATATTCAGTACCTCGTCCAGTTGTCATCAAAGATGCTTTCTCTGGCAGCAGATGGAGGCAGATTCAGAAACTCACAGCCAGACATTATGCAGAGAATGACAGACAGAGGTCTCCATTGGCTCTCTCCCCTCTGGGTTTGGGGAATCCACGGGAAGGGGCAGAGATTGTAGGAGTCAAAGGGATGGAAGCCACCAGCGAAATGAGGTCAATGAATCGACTAAGCACAGGTTAAATGGGTTCTCAGAGACTGAAGCATTAAGTACAGCACTTGTAATCATCTGAACCAGGTTCTCTGCTTAAATGTCATGGTTGTTAGCTTGGTGTTTTTGTGGGATTCCTAAATGTGGGAGTGGTCTATCTCTATCTCTTTTCCCTGCTCTTGGGACTCTTTTCTTCCTACTGGGTTGTCTTGTCCAGCCTCTACATCAGAGCTTTTGCCTTCCTTAGTAAATAGTTTTGTCTTATTTGGTTGTTGTCTCTTAGAGACCCACTTTTTTTCTAAAGAGGAAATAGAGCAGAGATGGAAGAGGGTAGGTGGCAGGGGTGGGGTTTGGGGGTGGGGTTGGGTAGTGCAGCTGGCAGGAGAAGCAACTCCTGGAGGGAAAACTGTATTCAGGATGCATCATATGAAAGAATTGAATTTCAGTAATAAGTAACTGAAGGAATCTCAGGCAGAAATCAATGAAATAAAACATACGGATATGTATGAACAAGAAAGAAAGAAAACCAATGAAAGAGATGCCTGCTTATTTTAGATGAATAAACTTCAAAACCCCCTTGCAGGCTGATCATAAAGTAAAGAAAATGCAAAATAAACCAAGACTGGAAGAGTAATTTCAGCAGATGATATGGTTATTAAACAGGTAAGAAAGAAAAGAATATGATGAATGTTGTTATGTATGTAAATTCAGAGTGACAGCACCGGAATGAGCAAATTTCTTAAATTATTTACAGTGCCAGAATTCTGTCAAGAAGAAATGGAAAACCTAAGATACACACACACACAGACAGACACACACAGAGACACACACATACATACTTGATTAATACTATGTAAATACATATTTATTTCATATGTTCAGGAATACTTACCTTTCACTGTACAAAGTTAAAATTATTTTATATAAAACACAAAGAAATTATAAATTAAAATATACATAATATGCCTTATGAATAAAGGTATTAAAAGTCTTAATACTTAAATAAAGTTTATAATACTCAAAATAACATATCAGGATAAATTAGAAAATTATCAGTATACTTCATTCTACAAATAAACTATAAAGCAACGCATACAGGAGTATCTCGATAGATGCATAAGACCATAAAATACTCATGTCCATTTTTTCTAATGAAAAAATAATTTGTAACATATATTAACTAAGGATTTGTTCAACTTAATACAAGGCATATGCATAAAATTTTATCGTTAATGTCCAGATAATCCAGGTGTGTGTGGCTCATACCTCTAATTCCTGCACTCAGGAGGATCAGAAGTTAAGGCCATTCTGGCTTGAAAGGTGAGTTCAAGTGAAGTCTGAGCTATGTGAGAGGATTTTTTTTTTTAAAAAAAAATAAATCTTACATGAAGAATTAATAATGAAAATGTATTACTTCTTCCTAAAGACTGTCAAAAGGGCATAAGTTATCCACTCTTTCCAACTCTTAGTCATCATCATGCTAGGAGTTTTGACCAGTTCAACTAGGTTATAAAATTAAAGAAAAAAGTAAAACTATTCTATTAAAAATCAGCATAATCTATGTAAATATCCAAAATATATATTAAAAATTCTTAGAACTTAGTATAGCAAGGTTATAGTCAGCACAGACAATATATAAACATCATATTAGCATATTTTAGCAAAATTTTTCTCTCATATGCAATCCATATGAAATATATATAAATATGAATGAATGAATAGAAAGCAAGATCTCTTTGGGATAAGAAAGGGTACCAATGGAAGAAACAGGAGAAACAAGAGAGGGTAACTGAACAAACATACAATGTACATGATATACAAGTGTGAGAATGTCATAAAAAATGTCACAATGTCATCATTGTGTACAGTGAATAGGCGCTAACTTTAGAAAGCTACAGTGGGAACATCAACCTGTATTTATTAGAGTATCTGACATTGGAAGCTTAAGCATCCTGAATGCTAGCAAGGACCAAGGGTAACTGATACTGCACACAACACAAACTGGCGGGAATGTAAAATGTTTCATTGCTTTTGGAAAATGGTTTGGTAGGTTGTTTTCTGAAGCTATATAATCTGAGCATTTCCTTCCTAGACATTTGCCCCAAAGAAATAAAACCATATATATGAACACAAAAGCTTGTGCATTAGCATTCATAGTAGTTTTATTGGGAATATCCATGTGCTGAACAAATTCTAAGTATCCTGGAATACATGAATAAATATACAGTTTATGTTTAATGATAGCAATACAAAAGAATTAACACAGAACTTAAGTAAATCTCAAAGTCATTATACTGAGTGAGAGAAGGCAAACAGAAAATGAATGTATTTTAAATTTTAATTTATGCAAAATTATATAAAATGTAAACCAGTACTGACACAAAGCAGACTCATGGTTGCTTCAGATATGGGAACAGGGATGTGTAGGAATAAAAGCTTATAATGGGGCATAAGAAAGCCTCTGCAAGGTAGGATTCAGCTTGACTTTGTGATATCAAAAACTTACAATAGTAATGTTTAAATGTATAGTTCACATATCTCAATATTATCTCCATGAAACTACAATAAAGCATTTTAAATCACATTGAACAAAACAGTATTAGAGCAAGGATAAAAAGTGGTTTGGCTAGAGTAAAACAAAATACTTCTGTGGGTTTTCTAAGGCCCATAAAATATATTATACACATATAAATAAAAATAATTATATATGCTACATATTTTGGCCATCTCTAAGATATTTTATTTAAAAAACAGTGTAATTAAAAATCTATGGTTATAGCAGTCCATCTGTCTGGCCCAATAACTTTCTAGTTATGAATAAATAAGCCGCCTGTTAACTGAGGACAAATACCTGAACTGGGAACTTCTAGTTTCTCTGGAGACTCAGTTGTATCATGAGATTTTTTTCTGGAAGCTGTCTTATGAGAGGACATTTTACTGAAGCAGACACATGAGAAGATGTTTTGTGAAGCTGATATGTGAGTGGATGCTTTGCTGAGAATAGATGCAGGGTGTTTTTCTGGAAGTTACCTGGTGAAAGCGCATGTGATGTTTTTCTGGAGCAGACACATGAGAGGAGCATAGTGTTCAGAAAGTATGTAAGTGTAACATAACAGATGATGACCACCCTCTTGCATTGGTTTGCCTTGCAACTCTTTGTTGGTCTTCTTTGGGCTTCACTGATGCTGGGCCTCACTGAGGACACTCTTGAATTAGTTCTTCTTGACTTCTTCACTGATCCTTGCTTATCCTGACTTCATAGAGAGAAACACACTGAAGAACTTCTGGTGGCCTTTCAGCAACGCTTGCTGCTTTCCTGGACATGTGCCTAATGGCAGAGCCTTGAAGTCTGTTCTGGATCCACCCATTGCTGCTGATTTGTGTTTGGTGTTTGTCAAGTGGACTGGACTACTGCTGCTGATTCATGTTTGGTGTTTTTTATAATGCAATGTACCCTCTCACTGTGAATTAGTTGTTAAATATACCTCTAGGGAACTTACACAAAAAGTTGGAACAAGCAGAGATATTTCAAATAATCATGTACAAAAAGTTATCACCTAAGAATATGATTTTATCTTTTACTTGATAGTAATAAGATTTTGGGTATTTTTAGCAATAGGTAAATACCAGAATCAATCTATGCTTAGAAATTCCCATGACAAAACCTAAGTAGTTAAAAAGTAAGGTGTATGTTTTCATGGCATTTAAGACAGGATAATACCATGCATTTTATGTTCTAGAGAACCACTAAATAATGAAGATGTAAGTTTAAAAGTGGGTGATTTAAGCATCCACCAAGTAATAAGAACAATAATCTTATGTGCCACGTGCTAGTATTATCTAATCCAATCATTAGACCATAAGATCCAAGCCTGCAGTTTTGATTTGCAGACCTCTTTCAGGTAAAATAATTATATCTGAAGCCAGAACAATGATGGGTGTCTATAAAGTAGGACAGTATACTTGGGTTTATAGAAGAGCTAGCCATTTTGCTTTGAAGATAAGTACTGTATGCATGGAGCGAGGATAAGTTGTGATAAACTTGCCATGCTTAACAACTCAGACCCAAACAAAGCAAAACACACAAATAAAACCTTAAAAGAGTCAAATAAAGTCAGTGTCCATGACAACAGAAGGAGCCATGGAAGCCAAAAGCAGAAAGTTGGTGTCTGAGAAGAGTGTGGGAATGCAGATAGTGACCCTGTTAAGTAGCATATACTCAAGAGAACAAAGAGGACTTTTATGCAGCAATGCTTGTGGGGACAGACTGCTATGTGAGGTCGCAGTGCATGCACTATAAGAATATCTTCAATATAAAGGTGTCTACATACAGAAAAACATAAGAATAAGCTAGGATGTTGTGTTAGAATTATTTGGTACTGGTGTGACTCGTGGTTTTTAATGTAAGTAAATGCACAAATAGAAAATATAAGAAAAATAGGGAAAAATTAACATTTCCATACAGGGTTACTTATGTGTGTATTTACACACACAAACACACTACCTAGTCCTCAATTAATCTTTATCTAGACATGTGGGAGTGATGTCCTAACAGTCATGACTGTACCTGGTATACAATCACATTTTCTGATTAGCATTTTCCTCAAAAATTAATCAAATTTTCTTAGTATAGTGTAATAAAAATAAAAACTGAGTTGGGGCAAACTTCTTGGGCCTAAAAGCAAGGAAGTAGTCAAAGAGCATGGGAGAATTATAAGAAAGACACAGAAGAACATACTGCAAAAGTGTGGTACAATTGGAATATTGAACTTAAGAATTACAGTAACTTATTGAATACAATAGAATTAAAAATAAAAATCCATCCTGATATCACATGAAAATATTGATACTTTCATGAAAAATATATTTCTGAAATCTCAAGTTGTATCTCTAAAACATTTCTTAATTAGGAAAGAAGAAATCTTTCTTAAAAGGAAGGATTTACATAAAGTTGAAATCCCTTGAAAAATTCTTGGGATCAAACTGAACCAAGTATGATTCAGATGCTATTCTAGACAAAGTCATGTGAATGAAGAAATAAGTCTTAATTTAGGAATATATACAGATAATCATTGAAATCACAGATATCTTAGAAATCAATGAAGGACTGAGGAACCTTTCAGAGTGAAAAAGAATAACAAGTCAGAATGTCAAAGAATACAGACATAGAGGATCTGGGTATAAAATGAGTTTCTCTGAAAATATGCTCTTATTCATTAATTTTAATTTTATTATGTTTATGACTGCATGTTTCCCAATTAGTTTTTATGCACATTCATCAAATGCTTGTGGACATCAGAAAAAGGCATTGGATCCCCTAAAACTAGGAGCTAAGAACCAAATTCTGGGTCTCTGCAAGAGCAGTACATATGCTTAACCTCTGGGCCATCCCTCTAGAACCTATGGAAATATGTTCCTCTTTAAAAGAAATGAGGAATCTGATGGAGGAAATCATTAAAATCAAATTTTTACAGAACTCTAGAAATTAACCAAAGGCATGAAATAGTACAAGATGTCTTTTTTTCCCAAGAAAAATAGCCATTTTTTTTGTTAAGATAAGTGATCTTTTTTACCCTTTAATTTGTTCTATTTCTATCCCTACCTCCACCCTTTCCAGTTCTCCACAGGACTTAAAACCAGGATTGTTGCAAATGAAGTAGCTGTGAAAACAGCCATCCTATCATCCTTTGGAAATGTCAGAATAGGTGTGGACAATTCACAGAGTCCCATTCACTGAGAACTATCACTGTATTATTTAACTAATAAGCTCTCTGGCAAAGCACTATTCATGCAGATTATTATTTGACATGACTCAGACTTTACGCTGTGGGAAATGTCCTAACCCCAGGAGATTTTGTTCAAAATAATAAATGGCAAATTATTAATATGGCAGCTTACCAAAAGAAGGAGAAGCATAGTAAATAGCCTGAGATATAAGATATGCTTTGGACAGGCACAATAGAACTAGAAAAATATAATAGAATGCTATTTGTGGTTTGCATTGCATACATCCTGAACATATGTTTAAATTCTAGCACCCAAGCAAAACTAGATAAGGCCCCAGATTCACAACCCTGAATGATATCAAGGCCATGCAAAAATACTATGCAATGCCCAGGACATCTGTAAATTTCGTGACAATCAAAACTCATTCTGTATACAAAACAGATAAATACAGATACACTCCACAAAGGATGAGGACATTAGTTTAGTCATTTACAGACATTTCTATTTAATCATTAGAGAGCCACTAAGCTAACTGAGCATAGTTAGGAAGTAGCTCAGGGACCACACATGACAGGAAAACAGGTGTTTTATAATCAACCAAGGAAAGCAATTGAGCAAGTAAAGGTAATAGCATCAAACAAGTGCTGTCACTGTGATGATATAGCTTTAGAGAGCTACCACATATTCTACTTTAAACATTCAGCTTTCAACAAAAGTGTCTGAACTCTTTAGACACAAGAAAGAAGACATAGCAAAGTCACAATAGCAAAAAAAGAAACCCACTAGTTTGTAGAGACCTTAATAAAATTAACAAGGGATTAATATTATCAGAAACTATGAAGATCAGAAGACAACAAAGAGAGTGTCAAAATGGAACTAGAAATCATGCCATGGCAGGCCCTACTCTTAAGACCTGCTGAATTATGCAAACTGGAGTCAATGGGGAAGGAAAAAGCAAAACCTCAAAGTTGAGGAAAAAGGGAGGGTGGAGAAGATGTCCATGAGAGGAGTTGGAGGTTGGCATGTTCAAATATGTTGTATGAAGTTCTCAAAGAATTAGCAACAACGGTTTGAAAAGGAGGAACCAAAAAAACAAACTAGGAATATACACCAAGGGAAACTGTAGAAAATGTAGAACTATATTGAGATTTAGCAACACATTTGAAAGACAGTGAGTCAGTGAGGAAATGATGGGAGGATTTTTTAAATTCTACTAGAATTAAAGATTTAAACACCTCTATTCAGAACCTCTTGAATGAAGCAAAACGAGTTATAAAGGGAATATTTATAATTAAGAGGGCTAATGTTGAAAAAGTCAGAGATATTCCAATAACATTCAAATGTACTTCAGGTCTTAGTGAAAGAAGAACAAACCCAAAAGTCTATGCTAGAAATGATAATAATTGAGGTAGAAAATAATGAATGAAAATAAAAGAGTAGTGTATAGAGTTAATCAAACATAAAGATGGATGTTTAAAAAGATAAACAAGAGTTACAAATCTATAGACAAATGAATCAAAAGAAAGTAGAGAAAACCCAAATGAACAATATTGTATATGATAAAGGAGGCATTACCATAGATACTAAAAGATCCAGAAGATTTGGTGATACATAAAAAAAAATCCAAAATAATTGAAAAATACAGGATAAATAAATTCCTAGACACATATGACCTACTAAAATTAAATCAGAAGGAGAAAAATAAATATGTTCAAAATAAGCACTGAGATTCAGATAGTAATTAAAATCTCAGAACTAGAGGGGTTCACCAAATAGATTAATCAGACCAGTTAGAAAGATTTATGCTAGGCATAATGGTATTGCACATAATCCCAGATGCTTGAGAGACTTAGACAAGGGTTGCAAGTTCAAGGCCAGTGTGCCACTTAACAAGACCCTTGTTAAAAGAAGAAAGGAGCTGTGGATGTAGCTCAGGCCAGAGCTCTTGTGTGGGCAAAAATAGACAAAAGTATACACCATCCAAGTAACAGTTAAAATAGAAAAATATCACATGAAATAAAAGCCTTGAAAACACTATGAACAAGCTGGCCTACCAGACTTCTGGAGAATACCGTGAAACAAGTGGGAAAACACTGTTGTATCAAGAACCAATGAGGTGTTTCTCAGGTTCCAGGATAAACTATAACACAAACCTAAGTCCACGTAAGAGACTGAAACTATAAAATACAGTCGTCTCGCACAAATGAATATTAAAAGACCAGAGGAAAGAATTTTAATAAGTTTCTAAATATGCAGAAATTAAACATTACTATCTTAAATATTTGTTATATTAAAATAAAAAAGTCATAAAGAAAATAAAAAGCTATCTTAGAGACAAATAAAGTGATACCATAAACTGACCAGATTTTTGGATTTCTCTAAAGAATTAGTTATGGAGAGAATTATATTGAAAGTTCTCATATTAAAAAATTAATATCTCAAGTCAACAACCTAACTTCCTACTCTAGAAACTAGAAAAATGACAAACTAAAGACCAAACAAAGCTAACAAAGATGAATGAGAAATAAAATAAAATATAGAAATAAAATGGCAAAACTAATGGCCCTGACATTTGTATCATTGAAAAGATCTTTTTAAAAATTAGAAGTTTTTATATCATTCAAATAGCACAGCCAAGTCTACAGTGTTGAAGAAACTCCCATTACTAGATAGGGTCACATCTACCACTATAGGAGTAACCATATGGAGTACATGCTGCTGAATTATACCTGTCTGCAAGCCTAGAATGTCCACATTCCTAGAGACAACAGATTTCTTTCTTACTATGATAGTAAAAGATACACACTATAGTCATAAATGGTACAGGAAGATGGCACCACTGTACCAACAGAAAATAAACTGAACACTGCATTAAAAACTGATACTTTTAGTCACACCTTCAAGTCAGAGATGATTAATAAAGAGTGTACCATATAAATGTGATAGAAGTATCCATATTACCAGATGGACCAATCTCAACAGGAACATAATAAATATGAAAAGGGGGAATATGGTATTTGATAAAGATTATATTTGTGTTGTAATATATTAAAAGATAAAATGGATGAAATGACTGATAAAGACTTCAAATGAGTGATCTAAAGCAAAAAGTGTCTATATATGTTATATATGTATATATACACATATATGTACATATGTATACACACAGGTATACACACACACACACACATATACATATATATATGTGTAATGACAATCTATCTTGGTGATGAAACATTATGCCAAATTTTCAAATAATCAAAAGTACAAGACCAAGACAAAATTAAAATCTGAAAGAATATATCTAGGTCACATTTAAGGGAAAAACATGTCTAACAATAGATTTCCCATCAAAACAGTACAGGATAGGTAGATATGAAATGATGTGTTTCATGTCCTGAAGAAAAATAACTGCCAACCAAGGTTGTTATAGGTGGTGAGGTTATTCTTCAGAAACAAATGTTAAGTAGAGATATTCCAAGAGAAACAAAACCCAAGAGAATTTGTAACTATGAGAAATGCTTTACAAGAGATGCTTAAGGTAGTTTTAACTCCAAAGTGTGAGAAGAGTACATACATCATGATAGTACGTGAAAATAAAAACCTTGTTAGAAGTGTAAAATCACCAAGGAATCGAACCTTATCCATGCAGAAAACAGAAAACCACAAAGATGAATTAGAAATTTAAAAAAAGGAACAAGGAATATTCAAAGTACCTTGGATAACACAGTAGAGCTGGCCATGGTGGCAGGGATCACTAAGCTGGCTCTGAGGAAGTGAGTACTTGAGAGCTGACCCTTCCGCTCTCCTCATCTGCTTTGTAGTGGTGGGTATGAGGGGAGATTCCCTCCTCTGCTACTGCTTACTGCTGGCAGCTAGCTTGAGAGCAAGAGAATTAACTGGCCCCACCCCTCACCAGCTACAGAACTCAGGAGATTGGCCTACTTCACACTTCCACTGGACAACACAGTAGAACTGGCCCTGGTGGCAAGGGCACAAGTGGCCAGCCCTGAGGGCAGGAGAACAAGAGAGGTGGCTCTATCCCTTGCTAGCTGCAGCATTGGGGTGAGCTAGCCAGGGCAGTGTCTATAGCTGGTACAGTGGATGTGAGAGAGTTGGGGGCTGACCAACTCAGCTACCACTCAGGCCCAGATCCATGGCTCTGAGTTGGTCCACTCCAATATGTACCCCATCTATGAACTGGAGTGTATGAAGATCCAAAGCTACAGGATCTCCATGGCACAAGACAATACAGAATATCTGAGAAGACTCCAGTGAGGAGTCAGTATTCATAGTGTAACAGAAGCCAGAAACCTTGAACCAGACCAATGACTCATTCCCAATGAACATTTGCAAGTAAAAACATGTGAACAAAAAGATATACCATGTGACAGACTGTGACACATTGCAGTTCCACGATAAGATTTTTTATTTTATTGATTGATTTTTATTTTCTTTTGGGGGTGGAGATTGCAAGGATGGATGGTGTATATGAAGAGATGGGAAGATGAATGGTGTTGGGGTGCATGATATGAAATTCACAGAGAATCAATAAAATGTTTAAAAATTAGAGATGAAAAGAAAGAAATTGCGAGTAATAATATAGAAATTCATATCATTAGATGTTCGTGTGGAAGACTAGATGCTAATAAACAGGAAAACCTAAAGGGAATGGGTGGACTTTTGGACACAATCTTTCAAATTGAATCAAAAGACTATAAAAATATAACAAGATCATAGCTAATAAGAGCAAATCAGCCACAAAACCTTTACCAACAAAGAGAAGCCCATGACTGGATGGCTTCACTGTTAAATTTGACCTGATTTCTAGAGAAGTCAACATATATAAACATATATATATCTCAAACTATCCCAAAGAAGTAAAAGCATAGGGGTCAGTATAAGAAGTCAGCATTGCTCTGTTGCCCACACCTAACAATGACACAGACAAAATTAAACTACAAATCACTGCCATCACTAGTCAAAGACTCAAAGATCTTCAAGGTATAACATATTGAAAAGATAAAGATGGTTTCAGTCCTAGGATCCAAAAATTTTAATTGTATACAAATTAAAATACCATATAAATGATTGAATATTAAAATGATAACCTCAATATATGCAGAAGATAATTTAATAAAATTAAATATTGATTAATTTAAAATTCATGAACAAATTAGGCATGGAGAGATCATATTTCAGAACAGAATAAAGTTTATACATTGCAAGCCCATGGCCAATATTATATTGGAGATATGAATGGAAAGTGTAACATAGCATTAATATCTAGATCCACTGCTTTTATCTAGTGTATTACTAGAAGCCTTAGACAAAGAGTCACTTGAGAGAGAAATAAAAGGCATTGAATTAGTAGGAAAAGAGATCAGTATCTCAGTGTTTGTATGTGATATGATTGTATACATAGAAACACCTAAGTGTTCCGTCAAACTAAAAAGTGAATTTAGTAAGCATATATACAGCAATAATGAGTTTGCTTAGAAATATTTCATAAAAGCAATCCAATTTAAAGGAGACATATAAACACATGCAAAACAGCATAGAAATAAACTTAACAAGGTGGTGAAAGATCTTTACAATAAAAATTACATAATGATGAATAAACTTTAGACACTAAAATGTAGACAGGCCTCCATGTTCATAAGCTAGGAGAATTAACATTTTTAAGATACCCATATTACTTAAGTTGATTTATCTATTCAATACAATGTCCCTGATATAAACACCGATGATACTCCTTGTATAACTAGGAATATAATCTTAAAACTTGTAAGAAATTCCAAAAGATCCCGAATAGGCAAAGAAATCTTGAGTAAAAAGAACAAAGTTGGATGTATCATTTGTAATATCTAATTTTAAGCCATATTACAAAATCACAGTGACAATTAGCCCGAGAACAGACACATAGACTAATGAAATAGACTAGAAAACATAAGACACAATAAATTTTCAGCCACCATCCAATTTTAGGCATATATACTGAAAATGGGCCAGTCTCTGTTATACACAAAGAACAAGGAAAAAATTAAGTATTTACCAAGACTCTTTGAACATACCAAAAACTTTCGAATGTTGAACAGTCTGCACTTCATCAACAGAGTGAAGAGACAGCCTACTAACAATAGAAGTGTGTGCCAGCTCTATGAAAAGGAGCTAACAGCCATAACATATAAACAATAGCAAACATATAATCCAATTAGAACTGTGCAGAAGATCTAAACAGACACTTTTCTAGAGAAGAAATACAATTGATATTACTTTATTAAAAAAACACTCAATATCATTAAACATCAGAAAATCAGATAACAAATCTATAATGAGATAGCATCTCACTCTCTCTAGAATGTCTGAGTGGTGGACTAGTAATGATAATGATAATGATAATAATAATAATAGTAATAATAATACAAAATGACAAATGCCATTGAAGATGTAAAGAAGAAGGAATTCTTGCACATTTTTTGTGAAAATGTAAACTAGCACAGTTGCTGTATAAACTTCATAACTGAAAGTAGACATGCCATACAAATTGCACGCAGTACACAGTATGGATACACAGTATGGGTGATTTGTTAACTAATCTCCAATAAACACCAGGAATAAAAGATCATCAAAATTAATAAAAAGTAAAATTAACTGAGTTTTAATTTGTGGTTCACATAAACGAACAAAAGACAAAGAAAGAATACTAGAACAGAAGAGGAGACATTACCAAGTACAAATACTGCAATTAATTTAATAACAACAAACTGGGAAAGCTAGAAGGAAGCAGAAACATGTTCTGAGGCAAAGTGTCGCATCATTTGCCAACTTACTTATAAACATTTCTGTAAAACAAGTCTGTTTCTAAGATTAATGGACATAGATTTTTCTTCTCTTTTCCCTTTTATTGAAAATAGATTCCTTTCTCATACAATATGCCTCTTGTCTCAGAATAGAGGCATATTTTTATGAATTATTTCTACGTTTTCAAACTTTTTGTTTTTATCCTTTGGTAGTTTCATACATGTACACAGTGAATTTACACCATCTCCATCCCTCATAATCTCCATCCCTCCTATCCCCCCATCTTCTACACCACACAGCCCCCATCTTCTTCCCAACTTCATATCTTTTTTTAAAAAACAAAACAAAACAAAACAAAACTCAGAGTCTGATTAGGACTGTCCAAGTGGATGTATATAGAGGCATCCACAGGGAACATGGGAATACCCCTGAAGAGAGCTGATTCTGCCTCCCACAGAACCAACTGCCCATAACTCCTCAATGGCAGGTGAGGCCTTGTGGGCCCCAACTTTGTTCAGGGTAGAATGCTGATTGGCTTGACAGTATGCTGGTCTTGTGCATGCAAGCACAGCTGCTGACAGTATGAGGATACTGGGTCTGTCATGGCCAAAAGACAGCTTCACAGCAGCCCTCCCTGACCTTTGGCTCTCACTACTTTTCTGTTCCCTCTTCCATGATATAAGTCTCACAAATGCCCAGTTACAGCTGGAAACTCCCTTATTCTGTGTATTTTGACTATTTGGGAGTCTCTTTGTTAACTACCATCCTCTGTGAAAAGCTTCCCTAAAGAGGGGCTGGGTGCTGCACTGATCTATGATTACAACAATAAATACTTGGAAGGTTGTTTGATACTAACTCTTTCTATTTAGCAAAATAATGATACTTGGTTCATATTTAGGGACTATGAGTTCCCCAGCCATGATTCTTGGCCACATGAGTGTCCTCCTGTGGAGCAAGCTTTAAGTCAATGGCGAACTTGCTAGTTGTTGGTTGCCCCTATAACATTCATGCAAAACAACTGTTTTTAATAAACTTACAGTCTCAGTAGATAGGAAAATTCAGGCTACTAGTCTTTGTAAGGTTTACTAATTTAAGAAAAAAAAAAAACATCAAAGTTCACACACCAACCACTTGCCTCTAATCACAGGCAAATTTATTAAAGCACAAGTTTTAACACTTGCATATGAACATTTGACTTTGAGGTCTGGGATGGGGAAGAATTTCAGAATCACCTTAATTTGTATAGATAGGGAATGAATGACTAAAATGAAGTGCAGGTCACTGGGTCTGAAGAATAAGAGCTGAAGTGCATGGACATTACACTTTATTCAAAAAGATCTTAGTGTGTAAGATAATAGCAGGGTGTAGGGTAGAAAGAAAGACTGTTGGAGAGATCCATGTTTAATTTCAAGAAAATGAGTGAGTAGGAAACTGAACTCTGAGTGTGAGAGCAGAAGGCTTTAACCAACAAAGGAATGAACCTCAAACATGTTGAAGGATTCTAGAAAGTAGAGAAATGGTTGTAAGAACATTACTCCTGGCTGCAAAAGGACTCAGGAGATCCTGTACTTGGGTGGCCTTATTCTGCCATTGAAACAATTTCTGGAGACCACCACCATAGCCAGAAATCAAAGGAAGTTCTTTGTTATCTGGTTTGTCAAGAAATAATTTAAGATATAAACAAATAAGGTCCCTTAATTCTCCTCTGATCTATAAAGGAGAATAATAGGGGACAATATTCAAGTAACTGAGTCACCATTATTTTTTCTTCATGTAGGGCATTTAAAGCCCCAGATTCACACTGTCATCTGTTGCATGCTATGTGATAATTATGCATGCTCTAATTTACTGAAAGACTAAGATATAAGAGCATCCTTCTCTAAAACAAAATGTTTGTATATATGCATATACATACACACGTACTTAGCTATGCATGTATGTATATATGTGCACGTGTGTGTGTGTTTAGCCCACTTATAGAAGAGGCTATTTTTCAAGTTATAAAGTCAAACAGGACATATTGTACTAGTAGGGTAGAAGATAAAAACAATGCTAAGAACAAGTAAAACTGGAGTATGTAACTGACCAGATTAGGAACTAGGCATGAGCCATTTACCCATGTAATTGTTAGCTTCTGGTTTAGATTGAAAAATCTTAACAATTAGTTTGCATTCATTTGTGATTTTATTTAACTGTAACTATTTGAAACCATATTCAACATATGAAGCAACTCTCTATCAATTTGTCCTTTCAGTGACACAATGTTAAACACATAGATTTATGTTTAGAACACAGATTCATATATTGAACTCTCTTAATTTTCTAGGTTATTTTATTATTGGTTATTTGGTGACTTTAAATCAACTCCAAGTACAATCAAGAGTATAAAAATGATTCTAGAAAAATATAGCCCAAGTTTTTTTTCTACTTTCATTTTCTCCCATGAGTGAGTTTAGTTCTCTATTTCTCTTCACACAAGTTTACAACAGTTAAAAAAATCTCAGTATTCTAATCTAACTGAAATATTCTCCAAGGTCTTTGGATTCAACCAGATCTTTTTTATTATGCCTTAATTATTTACCACCTGAATGTGTAATTTTTTAATTATATGCCTACATCTCAACTCATAATAAGATGCTAGGTCTTTATTTATTATTTGTCTTTTACACTAAGAATTCTGTGGAAAGCCATTTCCTATAGTTTTGCCCGCTAAGACTCTTGTTCAGTTGTAACAATCCCCTGATACACACACATTGTCATTGTATTCACAATCTATTGAGAAAAAAACAGAAATGGTTTGACATTCAAGTGCCTCCCCCTGCGCCCCCATGGATTAAACAGAGTACAAGAATCTAGCAACTTTGGAAGAAGCCAAGCTTCCTTTTGCTTTAATGCACCCAGAAGATTTCAAATCAATACTAGCATTAACGTTTTAATTGAGAATTAGCATCATCGTAATTGGAAATGAGAATCAGCATCTTGATGTCTACAAGGTGGCTTGGAGAGGAAGGTCATTACACTGGAGAGCACAAACATTGGAAAAGGAAGACACAAATCATTTGTTTCCTTGGACAAGGACACACAGTAAACACTTGGATTGGTGGTCAACTGTAATTTGCTTCTGGAGTCGGAAACTGGCAACATTGCACTTAGGATTTATAGCAGGGCACAGTCACAGTGACTTTGAAAGCAAAGGATAAAAAAATAAAATGAAACGTCTCTAGTTCTGAAGGAGCCAGGGTATAAGGACTTTTCCCTCAAAGCACAGGGTGTCTTCCCAATATACCCATTAGCCAGCTGCTATCCTCAGAATGTTGCATTCCTACATAACACCCTTTGCATAAGTCAAACATATTGTTAGTCTAGGTTCTCAGCAATGTTTTACTACTTGCCTGAAATTTTCAAGCTAATATATTCCTAGCCTAAATAATATAGATACTTCCTTCTCATTTTGGGTGAAAATGAACTTTCCAAAAATTATAGTGCTATTTATTTTTTCCCAATACTGGAAATATTCAAGCACTTCTCCAAATTCCCCCAGAGCACAGATAAATGCCTCCTGCCATTTTCCACTCTGTCCTCCAGTACCAGCCCACTGCCTCTACCTCGTCCACTTTCAAGGAACAAGTGTCTTTCAGATTTAGCTCCTTAGTGGAATAAATAGAATTTGTGGGAAGGGGGACTTTTACAGTAATAACTGCAAATTCTCTTCTTCCCCCAATTGTTGGAATTGAAAAAGTCTACGCAAGATGTGAGCAGAGCTGTGTCCTGATCCAAGAGAGGACCCAGCCAGGGAAGGGCCATCAGCTCAGCCCCTCAGGCCACAGTCCCCACCCTTCACTCCAGTGTCAGTGCATTGTGCAGAATTGTGGCGCAAAGAGGTGGCCTCAGCATCACATTCATCACCCTGTGAGTCCAAAGCTCCCTTCCTTGTCCTGGAGGAAGGGTTTTTGTGGAAGCAGAGTTTGAAAAGCCCCAGTACTGTAATGGTCAAGACTACCAAAACTACTACTGCTATGCTCACAAGTATGAAGACCACTGTAGAGGAGGAGTCGAAAGTCAGAGAAACAGGGGGGGAAGATGTGTAGTTCAATGTGGGGATCACGCTTCCTGATGGAGTGACTTTTGGCTTGGTTTGTGGAGTCTTTTGAACAGTAGGTAAAGTACTCTGTGTTCCCCATTGAAGAATCTCAGGAACAGACATTGCAATATGGTCTTGTCCAGTGACCTGGGGCACCTCTCCTGGCTTGTCATAGACCTGACCTGGCCATGTTCTGCTTGTCACAGGACCGGCTGGAGTGGCTGATACATTCCTGGTGGGCAACTCGGTCCCCTGGAGGGTTTGCTGTCCTTCCACTTTGGTCTCACAAGAGCGTCTGTCTTTCCCAAGCTCAAAGCCCACAGCACATTCGCAGGCGAAGTCACCCAAGTGGTTTAGGCAGTCAGGGAGTTCCACGCACTTGCCAGCAAGGAGGTACCTCCCAGAACAGGGGCAGAGCACGGTCCCAGGGAAAAGCCCATCCCAGCGTGCGCTTGTCTCTTCCTGGATGCAGGTGGACGAGACGGAGAGGTCCCCGGGACACATCGCACTCACCTCGGTCCCAGGAGGGCTGAAGTCCAGCGCGGAGCTGCTCAGGCGGAAGGGAGCTTGGAAACTCAAGTTATAGGCAGCTCCCGGGCGAGGCGCAGGGCACAGAGCCTCAAACTGGTACTTGCACAGGTAGCCGTCGGCGCGCATGTGACAGCGCATCTCCTTCCACCCGGCAGGCTCCACTCCCCCGGTGGCCTGGAGCACAGCGCACTTTCTTACAGCGCAGGAAAGTTGTGGCTCCTCCACCCATGGTAGTGTGCTGTCCTCTGAGTCCTCCGAGTCCGGGTCCAACCAGGAGAAACCCCTCAAAGGCTCTCTGTCCAGGGTGCACTGTGAACGGCCGCGCTCCAGAGCCACCCAGAACAGAAGGTCTTTGGAGCCTCCGCCAGGCCCGGGACCTGCACGCAAGAGCAGGAGCACAGCTCGCAACTCCGAGCCGGAGTGCACCGTGCTGAGAGTCCCGCCGCGCAGGCTGCAGGCCTCCTCGGCCGCCCTCCTCTTGAAGGTAGCGTGGTGCAGGCTGTAGCAAGCCCCCGAGGCCGAACAAGCTGCGCGATCAGCGGTGGGATGCTCGCTGTTTCCTGGCCGGGGCCAGAACGCAGGACAGAGGAGGCATAGGGCAAGCGCCGGCCTCATCCTGGAGACTCCGAACACACAGCTGCTCTCAAGTCCTCTGGCTTGCTGGAGGTCACCGGGCTGTCTCTAGAGTCACCGCCCTTTACAGCCCTTTCTACCACCATGTGTGCCCTCCCCTCCCCTCTTCTGAGCCCTCATCCCCCAACAGCCAAACCACCACGCTCCCTTGGCCAACTGCTTTCCCTAGGCCGTGACAGGAAATGTGTCCCAGAGCCCTGCCAGGCTCCGTGTGCCCCTGATTTATTCAGGGGTCAGGAACACAGCTGGCGCCTCAGCGCTGGGAACACACTGGGCCAAGGGGGTCCAATGCCCCGCTTAGATAAGCAGGAGAAAAGAAAATTGCCACTGGGATCAAGTGAGGCTTTTTCCTTGCTCACACTAATCTGGACTTTAGATCTCAGAATGTAGTGATGATCGTGGGCAGGAACCATAAGCCCACACCCGCCCATTGTGTTTGTGTCCTGGACTGTGGAGTTGGCGTCAGTATAATTTGTAGACTGTTCCAGGCTTTGGGGAGGTTTCCTGAGCCTGGTATTGGGGGGAGGTATCCTGTGAGGAATGCTCCTACTTCTTTCTAAACTGGAGGCCTCACTGCTAAAACCACTGATCTCTAGGGACTCTCTTTCTTTACTATGTCAAAGGAAATCCGGACGTGCAAATTGCTAGTCAAGGGGCCTAGAATTCCTTTGGGCATTTTCAGTGGAAAAATAGCTCCTCTGGTCAGCACTTGCCTTAAAAGTTTGATTTGTACTTCCATTCCTTTATTTTTAAAATACCGCTGTTGGGTGATTGGGGGCATTATTTACATCGAGATGACAAACAATAGCCACAGGTCCTAACTGTGGTGGTTTCCTCACCAGTACAAGTGTTCAAAAATTCTTCAGGCTATTAGGTTATATGCAAATGAGCTCATGGTTTTACGAGGCCAAAGAACATCTGTGTGTGATTTTATCCTTGAGCTATGTAAAATCATAGCTCCAGTGATTATCTGCCAACATTTGTAGGAGAAAAGTGTAAAAGGATCATAAAAGTCTTTTTTTTTTTTTTAAATTAAACTATTTATTCAATCATAATACACATTTAATACTGGAAAATAATACTCTGTAATTTGAGAAATGGTTGAATCAGCTACTCCACGTTCCAATGGCTGTTTTGTTTTAAGGTACACACTAGCTCAGTTGGAAGTGGGGGAGAATAAAGAAAGAAAACTTTTAGGGGAAAAAAGCTTAAAGTCAGCATTGTTGTTAGGTTTCAACCTGGGACAAATGGCTGAGGTGCCTATTTAACATATCAAAGCAGACACTGGCTGCCAGGTTCTCCCAGCATCCCTTGGTCCCTATCTGTTACAGAGCCCTCTAACTGGCATACCCCACCCCCTACCCTGAACTCTTCATCCCAGGGACCTGGGCTGTTCTTCTGATCTAATCTAACCATTTTTGGCTACCCATTCTCTTTGTACCTTTGGTCTCCTGGTTGCTGCACCTGGTTCCCCTCTCTCCCCTTCTCCCCCCACCCAGTTTCTCCCTACAAGGGCCTAGCTCAAAGTCATGTACACTGGACTCTTCCAGTTGTTTCTGCTTCTTGCTAATCTCTCTCACAATTCTACAATAAACTTTTTCCATCATACCTGGGGGGGGGGGTGTCATGTCATATACTTTCTTTTTAACTTTTTTCACTCAATTGTGAATGCTCTTTTACGTTTGTAGCAATTTAGAGAATGTTATATACTTATAATAAAACGTGTCGTTTGTCTGTCTTGACTCACAATGGTGGCAAATATATACTTAGAAACAGACTACGTTTAGCCTCTTAAAGAGGCATCACGCTTATAAGTGTCCGCAATCAGAATGGAAGTTGCCATCCCTAATGTATCCCGATGCACTTTTTTACTTGCTTTGCTGTGCTGGATTGAACTGTTTCCGTTAACAACAAGCACGAAGGTTGTCAAGATAACCTGTGTATGTTCCCTCCTGTTTTTGTTATTACTGCCACATCCTGGAATTCTGTGTATCCCAACAGGAGACAGTAAACATAAAAAACTGTCATCAAACTAGCCTGTTCTTTCTGATTGAGGAGTTGTACAAAGATTTTTCTTCTCCCCTTTCTGTTTCCCAGCTTAAATGTTTGCCAACATTCCTCAGTTCTTTCTAACATCTGAGACATACAAAATGACTTTGCATTTACATTGAGTAACTTTGTGTCTTATAAGAAAGAAATATGAAAAATCCAGAAATCTAATTGAGAGAATTTTTACAGTACTTAATCTCATGGATCACTTCTATATGTTTTTGCAGTCTCGTGACTGTGTCCACAAACTGGTGTAATTTGAGAAAAGCTTTTTCAGAACTGAGTAGTCAGTGGAAGTTCTTAGACATTTTGAAAGTCACTTGGCATGAGAACTGTTTTTGGACTGAGCAAGACCTCGGATAAATGGAAGCTTTATGTGTGTTCTCGGTCTCTGGCATTCTGTGTAGTGGGATATCAAGAGAGGAATAAACTGGCCATAATGACTACATATCATATCTTTGGATTGAAAGCATGTAAGACAAGAATTAAGGGGGAAATCATCCAAAAGTAAGACATATATAATTTTAATTACTTATTATCCTACATACAACTAGCATGTTTTGAAATGTATATTATTCCTGAAATAATGGATAGGAAGAAAAATTTCATTTTTCAACTGTATGATAATTTAGATATTATTGTACCTCCAGCAGAGTTCAAATATTTGAAGCAGGTAAATTCCAAGCTTCTAGGTATGTGTAAATTCGTGTGTGTGTGTGTGTGTGTGTGTGCATGTGCACACACGTGTGCTGGGAGGGCCTTTTTGTGAACATGTATATGTAGTCAAGAGGAATTCCTGCACATATAACAGAATATTTGTAAAAGATCTTTATTGTACTATTGGTCTTATCAGCAAAACTGAGAATTTACTAAACTTCCCAGAAGCAGGGGACAAATAGATTGTGGTATAGTCATTCGATAAACATGATATATTTAATCCTTAGATCAATGAAATAATATGACAACACTAGCAACACAGTGTTAAGTGATAAAAATCTATAAAATATTATACATAGACACACAACTTTTTAAAACTTTTAATGTACAGAATATATACTTTAAATATACATAGACTTTTTAGAGAAGTTGTTACTGTTCAACAATATTAAAGGAGGAAGAAGGATCAAATCTGGATGCTGGGCAATGGATCCTTCAGTTGGAAGAAAGAGGATGAATCAGTCAAAGTACCAAGTCTTTTAATGAGGTATATTTTGTAATCTTAATTGTTTTAGATAGTGGCTTTGTGGATGACCATTCAATTCTTAAAAAGAAATAGTGGCCAAATAAGCAAAAGTGGCTTTATATGGGCAAATGTTTGATGAAGACTTAGAATTAGTCTATTCCAAGTGCCAGAGTCTTGAATTATAAAGATGAAATACAATTGTTGGTTACATCTTCAAAAAGTATTCTCAGCATATTGTGTTTTAGTCCTGTAGTTTTATAGGTAAGCACTTTAAATTTTAAACTATTAGTAATCTGAAATGCACAATACTTATTTTTTCTTTTCTTTCTGTATTACTTTTAAAGATTAAGAAAAGTTTTAATTATCTGTATGAGTGTATGTCTCTGGAAAAGAAGGGCATATATGTATGTGTGTGAGGGTAAGGGTGGAGTCTATAAGAGAGCATCAGATCACATGGAGCTTGAATGACAGGTGTTTGTGAGTCCCCCCACCCCCACCGTGTTGGGTATATATAATCTGAACTTGGGTCCTCTGTAAAAGCAGCAAGCACTCTTAATAGTTTAGCCATTTCTCCAGTCTACCATTATAATTCTAGAATTTTCACATATCCATGTAAAATGTATTTGTCATATATGATATTTATTTGTGGATTCATTAACACAAGAAAATAGGGAGACCATAAACAGCAAACAAGTTCAACCCAACATTTTTTAATTGAATTATTAATTTAAATCTTCAGAAATAGAGAAGATACATTTTCAAAAATAACCTATAATCTTGTAAGTTTATAACATGACATTGTTTGCTGAATAATATTTTTCCTATTGAATGAATGTAGTATCTAGGCTTTAGTATGTTTCTGGCTTCACTTCAGATCTATAAAAACATTTCAGAGAAGATTTTAAAGACCATATCATACCATCAACAAAATATCCTATTCAGAGATCAAGACTTATGAGATTGCTAACGTAATTACTTTTTGTGGCTGTGATAAGGCATCACAACCAAGGAAACTTATAGAAAAGAATAACTTATTTGACACTTAGAGTTTCAGACAGTTCGAGTGCATGAACATCATGGTGGGGAGCATGGCAGCAGGCAGTTGGGCATGGTGCTGGAGCAGTAGCTAGGAGCTTATGTCTTGGTCCAAATGCAGGCAGTTGGGGAGTCATTGAGTTGGAGTGGATTTTGCAACCTCAAAGCCACTGCCGAGTGACACATCTCCAACAAGGCTACCCCTCCTAATGCTTCTCAAACAGTTCTATCAATAAGGACCATGTTTCAAAACATGTGAGCCTATGAAGGCCATTTCCATTCAAACTACCACAGATACATACACAGTCTTTTGAATTGGATTGGACTTTAGCAGTATGATCCTTTTCACTGGACTAATACAAATGTTCACTGTTCTTATGGCTCTTTTAAAAGTCAAGTCCATAAATCTTGGCATTTTTCAGGCCCTGATCCTAGGTCTTATCATTTACTTGACATTCTTTTCCCCTCATTTAATGCCATGTCATGAATGTGATACCATCACTACGGCAATAATGTTCATATTTAGATATATATCTAATTCTCAATATATAGATATAGATATAGACATAAACATAGGCATAGATATAGCTATAGATATTTACTAACTTATATGTTTCCACTTGTATGTGAGATAGAAAAAAGGAAAGAAAATCCAAAGTCAATATAAGGAATATAACTATAACCAATAGGGTCCACCACACTGAAAACCTTCTGAAAGACTGAAACTCAACACATTGTGTCCAATAGAGGCTGGGATATTGGCAATTTAGCATCCTTCAAATGGTAAATTCAAGGGTTTGGGAACATAGATACTCTCAGAGGAGAAGAGAAGGAGGAATGGGGGAAAGATGTGGGAAGGGGAAACTGGGAGGAGATGGAGCCAGATATTGGGATGTAAATTTAATTAATTAATTAATTAATTAATTAATTAATTAATGGAAAATTTAAACAACAACAACATGAACAAAAACACTAAGTCAGAATTCCCATATAAACCAACTCCTCATGTGGTTTGTATCCCCATTAATACTTTGTGAAACACTAATCTACCAAACAATATATTTTGTGGATTGAAGTGGTTTTCTTACTGTAGGTCACAAATAATGTAGTTGGAACATAGTTAGTACTCAATAAGTTTAAAAAGGACGTGTCATGTGCACAAGTGACCAGGCATGCACAGTATGCACGTATGGGCATGCACACATCAATATACATGTGAACAGGCACAGGTTGTAAATGTGAGCAAGTACACATGCATAATAGACACTTGGCAGATGATCATACAATGCACACATGGGGAAAGCACACACACATAGTGCACATGTGAGCAGGCATACACAGTGCACATGTAGACAGGCACACACACATGGAATATACATATAGGCAGGCACACATCGACACAGTCTACACAACATTGTAAAGTGTAAATGACTTGGAAAATTCCAGCATATGGCAATTGAACCTCAGAAATTTTCTTGTTTTGTCTCAAGAATTAAATTATAATTTCATGGGAGCAACAGTCTTTCAGGTCCATTGGCCAAGACTTCTCTTAATAAATCGATTGCAAGTGTGGCTTTGGGACTTGACTGACAAATTTTCTTCATCACACAGCTGGCAGAATTATTTTATTTAGGTTTTGGGACAGTTCACTATGCCTGTTCCAGCTGTACCTTTGATATGATTTACTCTTGGGGAATTTATGTGGTAACTATACTTAATAATCAAGGCATGCTTTAGGACCCAAAGCAAGATTTTTTTATTGGTGCCTGCACAATTTCCACTTCACAGAGCTGGAAAAGGGAAAGAAGAAAATCACAGCTACTTATTAGAAATCCTATTAGGCTTATCTGCTATCAGTTTGTAAGTACCAGGGATAATCAGCAGTTACCTTAGCATTTACCTTGTAGAGGCAGTGGAACATGGCAATTACTATTAGCTAGACTTAATAGGTAGTTCCTTTTAAGGCTTATGCATCTGAAAAACCCACACACCCTGCACAACAGATTCTATATCGGGTTTTCTTCCAGACTTGTGATTTATTCTCACTATTATAAAGCATTACAAATCTGATAAAGTCAGGGAATTTTTGTTTGACCTTCACATTTAGCTTCAAGAAGTTTTGTTTTCAAATAGAAGTGATTTAAGCAAATATAGCCAATCAAAATTGAGGCTATATATCTTTCTGTTATACTGCTACTTTTTTTTGTTACTGAAGTCACATAAAATGATATAATTTATAGCAATGGAGAGAAAGGAAAAAATACCTCCAAAATATACATTTACTTCTATTTAAGAAAAACTAAAGGTCTTTATTATCATAATTTTGTGAAACTATACCGTGAGTGGTTACACTGCAGAATTGACTTTGAGGCTCATTGTTAGATTGGAATACTTTTAGCTAATTTTTTTTCAGTGTCTCACAGTATTTCACAATCTTAAATGTATTTGTGAATAGTTATGATTTAGTAGTGGCCCTTCTGTGGATAGTTTTTATAAGATTCGATGGGTGCTAATGGCAAGTTTGATTGACGAGTTGTCTCAAGCTTCTTAGATTTCCTTTTCTTAATTTTAACAAAGTGACATCACAGGAGATCAACATAGACAGTAAGTAGAGGTTTTAGGAATTAAACTGTGACTGCAGCCTTCTTGGGATCGCATCTAAATATTCACGCAGGATAAAGTGGAGACAAACTAGCAGAGCAAACAATGGTCTCTTATGTTCTTTGGGTTCTCTGCCCAGAAAAACTCTGAGCACATATCCCTGCTCACTCATCCTGGAGTGTCTCTGAGGAGTGTAGTGAAGAAAATAGAGGTTAGTACAGAGAAGGCTTCTTCAGAACATCAGAAGATCTTTTTCCCTCTTTGTGATTGAGAGAATTCATAAAGGGCTTTGTTGTATCTCCGTGCTGGGGGACTGACAAAATATGATTTTGCTACACATCAGCAGATGAGTAGGACCCTAAACTCAGCAGGAAGGGAGACAATCTATTCTTCTCTTAGTCTCCCTTCACTACTGCAGCTGCAGCTGCCTGCCTTTATATATATATATATATATATATATATATATATATATATATATATATACATACATACATACATACATACATATATATATATATATATATATATATATGCGCAGGGGGTTCTCTCTTCGGTAGTATCCTGAAACGATTAACTTTCTGCTGAGGTGAGCTATGAGTGTTCTACTTAGAAAGTCATCTCTTGTGTCTGTGTGTCAAGGCGATTCCCTACTTTCTCTTCTATCAAGCTTAGTGTGTGTGGTTTTAGGTTGAGGTCTTTGATCCATTTAGAGTTGATTTTTCTGCAGGGTGGTAAGTATGGATCCTTTTGCATTCTTCTACATGCGGACATCCAGTTTAACCAGCATCATTTGTTGCAGATACTCTCTTTTTTTCCAGTATGTATTTCTGAACTTTATAAAAAAAATCAGGTGTTCATAAATGTGCAGATTTATGTGTAGGTCTTCAAGTCTATTACATTAATCAATGTCTTTTTAATAACAAGATATATGATTTTTATTATTATAGCTTTATAGTATGACTTGAAATTAGGAATGATGATACTTCTAATAGTTCTTTTATTATCCAGGATTGTTTAAGTTATCCTGGTTTTTTTGTTTGATTTTGTTGTTTTCATATGAAGTTGGGAATTGTATTTTCAAGATCTGTAAAGATTATATTGATTTTTTTTTGCATTGAATCTGCAGGTTGCTATTGGTAGGGTGACCACTTTTCCTATATTAATCACAGTGATCCATGAGCATGGAGATCTTCCTATCACCTGATATCTTTAATTTCTTTCTTCAAAGACTTGAGGTTTTATTACACAAGTCTTTCACTTGCTTGGTTAGAGTCACTCTAAGATATTTTATAGTTTGAAAGGTGTTGTTTCCCTGATTCCTTACTGAGTCTATTTGTCATTTGTATTTAGGGGAGCTACTGATTACTTTTGAGATAATTTTGTATTCAGCCACTTAAGTACTATAGAAATTCTGGTAGAATTGTTAGCATGACTTATGTATACTATCATATCACCTGCAAATAAAGATACTTTGACTTTCTCCTTTCCCATTGTATCCCCTTGACCTCCTTCACTTGTTTTATTGCTCTAGCTAAGACTGCAAGTACATAAATGAATATGTATGGGGAGAGTAGGGAACATTATCTTTTTCCTGATTCTAGTGGAATTGCTTCTCTCCATTTTAACTGATGTTAGCTATAAATTTGCCGTAAATAGCTTCTATTAAGTTGAAGTATGTCCCATGTATCCCTAACCTCGATTAGGGATATTAGGACTATTATCATAAAGCAGTATTGGATTTTGTCAAAATACTTTTCAACAGCCAATGAGATAATGAAGTGGATATTTTTTTGTTTTTGTTTTTCTGTGAGTTCATATGGTGAATAGATTTATTGAGTTGCATATATTGAACCATCCCTGCATCTCTGTGATGAAGTGTAGTTAATCATGGTGGATGATCTTTTTGATATGTTCTTGAATTCGGCTTGTAAGTATTTTATTGAGCATTTTTAAAATATGTTTTCTTTTCTTTTTTATTTTGATACTTTATTTACATTTCACATGTTTACCCCCTTCCAGATATTCCCTTTGGAATCCCCCTAACCTCTCCCCCATCCCCCTGCCTCTATGAGGGTATTCCCCCACCCACCCACTCTCATCTTCCCTCCTTGGCATTCCCCTATACTGGAGCATCAAACACCCTCAGGCTCAAGGGCCTCTCCTTCCCCTGATAGCTAACAAGACTCTCCTTTGACACATATGTGGCCAGCACCATGGATCCCTACATGTGTAATCTTTGGATGGTGATCCAGTTTCTGGGAGCATCAGGAGGTCAGGCCAGTTGACACTGTTGCTCCCTCCATGGGACTGCAAACTCCCTCAGCTCCTTCAGTCCCTTCTCCAACTCCTCCATCTGTGACCTTCCCCTCAGCCCAATGGTTGTTGTGAACTGACTCTTGAGTATTCCGAAATTTTGGGCTAATAACCACTATCAGTCAGTACATAACATGTTCACTCTTTTGAGTTACCTTGCTTAGGATGATATTTTCAAGTTCCAGACATTTACCTGTGAATTTCATGAAGTCATTGCTTTTAATATCTGAGTATTATTCCACTGTGTAAATGTACCACATTCTCTGTATCCATATCTCTGTTGAGGGACATCAGGGTTGTTTCCAGCTTCTGGCTATTATAAATATGGCTACTATGAACATAGTGGAACATGTGTTTTTATTACATGTTGGAGCATCTTCTGGGTATATGCCCAGGAGTGGACTAGATGTGTCCTCAGGAAGTATTATGTTCATTTTACTGAGGGTCCCCCAAACTGATTTCCAGAGAGGTTGTATCAGCATGCAATTTCACCAGCAATGGAGGAGTGTTCCTCTTTCTCCACATCCTCGCCAGCATCTGCTGTCACCTGAGTTTTTGATCTTAGCCATTCTGACTGGTGTGAGGTGGAATCTCAGGGTTGTTTTGATTTGCATTTCCCTGATGACTAAGAATGTTGAACATTTCTTTAGGTGCTTCACAGACTTATGAGTTTCCTCAGTTGAGAATTCTCTGTTTAGCTCTGTTCTCCATTTTTTAATAGGGTTATTTGGATCTCTGGAGTCTAACTTCTTGAGTTCTTTATATATATTAGATATTGGCCATCTATCAAATGTAGGATTGGTAAAGATATTTTCCCAATCTGTTAGTTGTCATTTTGTCTACTTACAGTGGCCTACTTACAGTGACCTTTGCCTTACAGAAGCTTTGTAATTTCATGAGGTCCCATTTGTCGATTCTTGATCTTAGAGCACAAGCTATTGGTGTTCTGTTCAGAAACTTTTCCCCTGTGCCCATGTGTTTGAGACTTTTCCTTACTTTCTCTTCTATTAGATTCAGTATATCTGGTTTTATGTGGGGTCCTTGATCCTCTTGGACTTGAGCTTTGTACAGGGAGATAGGAATGGATCAATTCACAATCTTCTACATGTAGACTGCCAGTTGAACCAGCAACATTTGTTGAAGATGATGTCTTTTTTTCCACTGAATGGCTTTAGCTCCTTTGTCAAAGAACAAGTGACCATAAGTGTGTGGGTTCAATTCTGGGTCTTCGATTCTATTCCATTGATCTACCTGCCTGTTACTGTACCATTACCATGCAGTTTTTATCACTACTGCTCTGTAGTACAGCTTGTGGTCATGGAGGCTGATTCCCCCAGGAGTCCTTTTATTGGTGAGAATAGTTTTTGCTATCCTGGGTTTTTTTGTTATTCCACATGAATTTGAGAATTCCTCTTTCTAAGTCTATGAAGAATTGAGTTGGGATTTTGGTGGGGATTTCATTGAATCTGTAGATTGCTTTAGGTAGGATGGCCATTAAACTATATTAATCCTGCCAATCCATGAGCATAGGAGATTTTTCCATCTTCTGAGGTGTTCTTCGATTTCTCTTTTCAGAGACTTGAAGTTCTTGTCATACAGATCTTTAACTTGTTTGGTTAGAGTCACATCAAGATATTTTATATTGTTTGTGACAATTGTGAAGGGTGTCATTTTCCTAATTTTTTTCTCAGCCTGTTTATCCTTCAAGTATAGGAAGGCTACTGATTTGCTTGAGTTAATTTTGTATCCGACCACTTTGATGAAGTTGTTTATCAGGTTTAGCAGATCTTTCATGGAGTTTTTCTGGTCACTTACATATACCATCATATCATCTGCAAATAGTGATATTTTGATTTCTTCCTTTCCAATTTATATCCCATTGACCTCCTTTTGTTTTCTAATTCCTTTAGCTAGAACTTCAAGTACTATATTGAATAGATAGGGAGAGAGAGGGCAACCTTGTCTAGTCCCTGATATTAGTGGGATCGCTTCAAGTTCTCTCCACTTAGTTTGATGTTGGCCACTGGTTTGCTGTATATTGTTTTTACTGTTTAGGTATCCTCCTTGAATTCCTGATCTTGCAAGACTTTTATCATGAAGGGATGTTGAACTTTATCAAATGCTTTTTCAGCATCTAATGAGATGACCACGTGGTTTTATGCTTTGAGTTTGTTTATGTAGTAGATTACATTAATGGGTTTCCTGGTATTGGACCATCCCTGCATCCCTGGGATGAAGCCTACTTCATCATAGTGAATGATCATTTTGATGTGTTCGTGGATTTGCTTTGTGAGAATTTTATTGAGTAGTTTTGCATCAATATTCATAAGGGAAATTGGTCTGAAGTTTTCTTTTATTGTTGAGTCTTTGTGGGGTTTCGGTTACAGTGTAACTGTGGCCTTATAGAATGAATTGGGTAGTGTTCTTTCTGTTTCTATTTTGTGGAATAGGTTGAAAAGTTTTGGTATTAGGTCTTCTTTGAACGTCTGATAGAATTCTGCACCGAACATTCTGGTCCTGGGCTTTTTTTGGTTGGGAGACTTTTACTGACTGCTTCTATTTTTTTAAGGGTTATGAGACTGTTTAGATGCTTTATCTGATCCTGATTTAACTTTGGTAATTGGTATCTGTCTAGAAACTTGTCCATTTCCTCCAGATTTTCCAATTTTGTTGCATATAGGTTTTTGTAGTAGGATCTGATAATTTTTTCAATTTCCTCAGAGTCTGTTGTTATATATCCGTTTTCATTTCTAATTTTGTTAATTTGGATACTGTCTCTGAGCCCTCTGGTTAGTCTGGCTAAGGGTTTATCTATCTTGTTGATTTTCTCAAAGAACCAGCTCTTGGTTTTGTTGATTCTTTGTATAGTTCTTTTAGTTTCTACTTGGTTGATTTCAGCCCTTAATTTGATTATTTCCTGCCTTCTACTCCTCTTTTTGTTCTAGAGCTTTCAGGTGTGCTGTTAAGCAGCAAGTATGTGCGCTCTCCAGTTTCTTTTTTGAGGTACTCAGAGCTATGAGTTTTCCTCTTAACTCTGCTTTCATTGTGTCCTATAGGTTTGGATATGTTGTACTTTTATTTTCATAAATACTAGGAAGTCTTTAATTTCTTTCTTCATTTCTTCCTTGACCAAGTTATCACTGAGTAGAGAGTTGTTCAGCTTCCATGTGTATGTGGGCTTTCTGTTTTTGTTGTTGCCATTGAAGACCAGTCTTATTCCATAGTGATCTGATAGGAGGCATGGGATTATTTCAATCTTCTTATGTCTGTTGAGGTTTGTTTTGTGACCAATTATATGATCAATTTTAGGGAAGGTACCATGATGTGCTGAGAAGAAGGTATATTCTTTTGATTTAGGATAAAATGTTCTATAGATATCTGTTAAATCCATTTGGTTCATAACATCTGTTAGTTTCATTCAATGTGTCTCTGTTTAGTTTGTGTTTCCAAGATCTGTCCATTAATTGTAGTGAGGTGTTGAAGTCTCCCACTATTATTTTGTGAGGTGCAATGTGTGCTTTGAGCTTTAGAAAAGTTTCTTTTATGAATGTGGGTGCCCTTGCACTCGGGGCATAGATATTCAGAATTGAGAGTTCTTCTTGGTAGATTTTTTCTTTGATGAGTATGAAGTGTTCTTCCTTATCTTTCTTGATGACTTTTGGGTGAAAGTTGATTTTTTCCGATATTAGAATGGCTACTCCAGCTTGTTTCTTGAGGACTTTTGCCTGGAAAATTGTTTTCCAGCCCTTTACTCTGAGGTAGTGTTTGTCTTTAACATGGAGGTGCATTTCCTGGATGCAGCAAAATGCTGAGTCCTATTTATGGATCCAGTCTGTCAGTCTATGTCTTTTTATTGGGGAATTGAGACCATTGATGTTAAGATATATTAAGGAATAGTGATTGTTGCTTCCTGTTATTTTTGATGTTTTTTTTTTTTTTATGTTTGTGTGGCTATCTTCTTTTGAGTTTGTTGAAAGATTACTTTCTTGCTTTTTCTAGGGTGTAGTTTCCCTCCATGAGTTGGTGTTTTCCATCTATTATTCTCTGTAGGACTGTGTTTGTGGAAACATACTATGCAAATTTGGATATGTTATAGAATATTTTGGTTTCACCATCTATGATTATTGAGAGTTTTGCTGGACATAGCTGCCTGGGCTGGCATTTGTGTTCTCTTAGGGTCTGTATGAGATCTAACCAGGATTGTCTAGCTTTCATAGTCTCTGGTGAGAAGTCTGGTGTAATTCTGATAGATCTGTCTTTATATGTTACTTGCCACTTTTCCCTTACTGCTTTTAATATTCTTTCCTTATTTTGTGTATTTGGTTTTTTGAGTATAGTGTGATGGGAGGAATTTCTTTTCTGGTCCAATCTATTTGGAGTTCTGTAGGCTTCTTGTATATTTATGTTCATCTCTTTCTTTAGGTTAAGGAAGTTTTCTTCTATAATTTTGTTGGAGATATTTACTGGTCCTTTAAGTTGGGAATCTTCATTCTCTTCTATACCTATTATCCTAAGGTTTTGTCTTCTCATTGTATCCTGCATACCCTGGATGTTTTGGGTTAGGAGCTTTTTGCATTTTGCATTTTCTTTGACTGTTGTGTCAATGTTTTCTATGGTATCTTCCGCACCTGAGAGTCTCTCTTCTCTTGTATTCTGTTGGTGATGCTTGCATCTATGACTCCTGATCTCTTTTCTAGGTTTTCTAGCTCCAGCATTGTCTCCCTTTGTGATTTCATTATTGTTTCTATTTCTATTTTTAGTTTCTGGATGGTTTTGTTCATTTCCATCGTCTATTTGATTGTGTTTTCCTGTAATTTTTTAAGGAATTTTTGTGTTTCCTTTTTAAGGGCTTCTAGTTGTTTACCTGTGTTCTCTAGTATTTCTTTAAGGGAGTTATTTATTTATTTCTTAAAATCTTCTGTTATCATCATGAGATTTGATTTTAAATCTGAGTCTTGCTTTTCTGGTGTGTTGGGGATATCCAGCGCTTGCTGTGGTGGAAGAGCTAGGTTCTGATGATGCCAAGTAGCCTTGGTTTCTGTTCCTTACATTCTTGCCCTTGTCTTTTGCCATCTGGTTATCTCTGGTGTTAGCTGGCCTTACTCTCTCTGACTGTGGCTTGACCTTCCTGCAAGCCTTGGTGTCAATACTCCTTGAAGACCAGTTCTCTCTGAGAGGAATTTGGAGAGCTATGGTACAGGGTCAGCTCCGGGGTGCAGACAGAAACCAGAAGAATCTTATTCCCAGCTGTCCCTTGTTTCCTGTTTCCTGATTGCTCTGCAAGGGTCCCTCTTGATCCAGTGAATTTGAATAGAACTGATGGTCTTGCCTGTGCTTGAAGGTGTGTTGACACTCCTGGGGTACCAGCTCTCTCCTGCCACTATTTTAGTATGGAGTCCTGTGTCACTTGATCTGCTCCCTGGTCACGGAAAGAAACCAGAAGACCACACCTTACTCCCTGTGTCCTGGGGATTCTAGGTGGGTCCCTCTGAGCAGACAGGCTTGCCCACTTTCCTGGGAGTCTAGCTTTCTCCTGGCACTATTTGGCTATGGATCCCTGGTGGCCCAGCCAGAGGTCTCCAGCCACAGGTGGAAACTGGAAGGCTCCTTCCCCCTGCTGTTCCTCAGTCCCTGTGTCCCAAGGATTCTGGGTGAGTCCACGGAGCAGTGGTGCTTGTCTTACCCCCAATCACTGGCTTTTCTGCACTCCTGGGTTGCTAGCTTTCTCCCAGTGCTATTTGGCTATGGAACCCTGGTGGCCCAGGCTGAGGTCTCCAGCCACTGATTGAAACCGGAAGCTAATCTATTTTCATAAGGGAAATTTGTTTGTAATTCTCTATCTTTGTTGAATCTGTATTTGGTTTGGCTATCATGGTAACTGTGGCATCATGAAATTAATTTGGCAATGTTCTTTCTGTTTCTATATTGTGGAATAATTTGAGGAGCAGTGATGTTAAGTCTTCTTTGACAGTCTGGTAGAATTCTGTACTTAAACCACCTGGAGTCAGGTCTTTTTGATTAGTAGACTTAACGACTGATTCTATTTTGCTAGGTGTTATAGCCCTATTTAAACTCCTTATCTGATCTTGAATTAACTTTAATGAACTGGCACCTATCAAGAAAATAATCAATTTCTTTTAGATTTTTCCAATTTGGTGAAGTACAGATTTCTCCATTTCCTCTATGTCTGTTGTTATGTCCCCCTTGTTGTTTCTGATTTTAATTTGAATACTCTCTCTCTGTCTTTTAGTTAGTTTCGAAAAGGGTTTGTTTTTCTTGATGATTATCTCAAGAACCAACTTTGTTTTATTGACCCTTTGTATTGATTCTTTGTTTCTTTCTTTTCTTTATTTTTGTTCCCACTTTCTTTTTAAATTTTAGCACTCTGTTTGATTCTTTCTTGGCATCTACTCCTCTTGGGAATGCTTACTTCTTTTTGTTCTAGTGCTTTCAAGGGTGCTGTTAAGTTGCTAGTATGAGGTCTCTCCAATTTTTTTTTTAAAATCATTTTACTTTATTTTATGTAGGCAGTGCTTTGAACTTCCTCTTAGAACTGCATTCATCGGGTCTCTTAGTTTTGTAAGCTTCCTGTTGTTTTTGTGGTTGTTGATATCCAGCTTTAATCTGTGTGTGATGGTCATACAAGATGCAGAGTTTCGTTCCAATTTTTTTTGTATCTATTGAGACTTGTTTTGTGTCTGAATATGCGGTTAGAAACTTTTGGAGAAAGTTTCATGGGATGCTAAGAAGAAGTTATATTCTTTTATATTTGGGTGAGATGTTCGGTAAATGTCTGTTAGACCCACTTGGTTTATAATGTCTTTTAGCACCATTATTTCTCTGCTTAGTTTTTGTCTGGATGACCTACTACTTGTTGAGAATGGGATATTGAAGTCTCCCATTATCAGTGTATGAAGGTCAGTATGAGATTTAAGCTAAAGGAGTGGTTTTTTTATTTGTTCATGTTTGTTTGTTTATATAAAGATATGTGCTTTTACATTTGGGGCATAGAAGTTAAGAACTGAAATGTCATCTTAGTTGATTTTTCTTTACTGAGTATGTAGTGTTCTTTTCCATCTCTTTTCACTAGTTTTGGTTTGAAGTCTATTTTGTTAGATATTAAAATGACTACAACAGCTTCTTTCTTGGGTTTATTGCTTGAAATATCTTTATCCCACCCCTTACCCGGAGGTAATAGCTATCCTTGATATTGAGGTGTGTTACATGGAAGCAGCAGAAGGATGGATCTGTTTTTATATCCATTCTGTTGATTTGTGTCTTTTTATTGGGAGATTGAGACTATTGATATTAAAAGATTTCTGATCCTTATTTTGTTGTTGTTGTTGATGTTGGTGTTGGTGTTGGTGGTGATGGTGATGGTGATGGTGATGGTGATGGTGATGGTGATGGTGGTATGTGCAGGGGTAAGTGTATGTGTGCTTCCCTTCTTTTGTTTTGCTGTTATGAGATTATTTTCTCTATTTTTATGGGTATAGTTTACCTCCTCAGGTAGCAGGTTTTCTTCTAGATTTCTTCTGTAAAGCTGTGTTCATATATAAATATTGTTTAAATTTGACTTTATTATGAAATATCTTATTTTATCCATCTATAGTGACTGAAAATTTTGCTGTTTTTTTTTTTTTAGTCTAGGCTGGTAATCTTTCAGAGTCCACAGCATATCTCTTATACCTATGATGTCTCTAAACTTTAACTTTTCTTAGTCCCCCCAATAGTCTAACCGTAAAACAATAGAAATGTTTAATATATTTTGGTAAAAACTCAGGGTATGAATACTTTTCTCCTGCTTCACACCCAAAATCAAAGCCAAAAACCACATACAACTTCAGAAAGTTTTCCTCTATTCTGTGACCATTTCCTCACCCTAGCTGACATTTTACCTTTGACACATCTCCGATCTACCCACTATGATTTTTCTTAATTTTAATACCTAAGTTTCAAGCTCCTAAACTTGTACAGCTCCCACACTAGGTTTCTCGTGTCTATCCCTACAGCTCTTTCCTGCTAGTGTCACACCTGGAGTACAGGAGTGTCACTCTACCTCCAAGGCTGTCATAAAGCACACTTGCATTTAGATCAGCCCACCCCCCAAACCCTTTTAAAAACTCTACACAGCTATTTGTTTCTCTTCTATATGTGAACATTTTGACTTGCATTATTTGCTATTGTTTTCTGTCTATCCATCCTTACTTCCCAAGTATATTTCTTGACACCATTAATACTTTTCAATGAGGCTATATATGTACTCTCCAGAGAAACTAGAAAGTAATGAGCATATTGTGTGATTAATAACAATACCTACTAAATTAGGCTCATCAGAGTCTTGCTTTGTTCTTAGAAGTTCCTTAGAACACTAATTTGCCTTTTCATAATTAAAGGAATTAAACATCTGCTCTACTTGACCAACTGCAGCCTATGGTAGCTAATTTTCCTAGGTCACTACACACTGGAGGTCATTTTTGTGAAAGTAAGCATTAACCCCAAAATGACTGTTCACTCAGTAAACAGTTATAGATACTGTTCACATTGGTCAGCTCACTTAAAGGAAGTTGAACAACAACAAACAGCCTTACAATAAAAGGTCTTTTAGTTTCTTGGGTATGAAGTAAAGAAACATGGTATCTGATTTAAATCACTTATGGTATTAAAGGAATTCAAATGGAGTCACCTGTTAATAATCTTGGACATGAAAAATTTGAAGAGATAATTCTTTTTTAGTTCATGAAAGATGAATTATTTATTTTCTCTCTTTTGAACCATGGGCCATGTCCACTATGGTCATAATTCCATGGTTATAAAATTCTTGACTAATATTCATGCTCTATCCTGAATAATAACCTGGGGGCATATGACACATGCCTTTTATTGATTGAAAATGTAATATAGCTTTAATAAAATTATGTTTAATAAAATGTAATATTAAATAAATAAATAAATACTACAATCAGTTGGATTTGGCTCAAATCACCTCCACTGAGACCCATTAAGGGAACATCCAAGACACAAAGTTTTTCCACCATGAAAAAAATTACAATTGATTTGTTGTAATTCCAGCTCATCTCAAAAAAATTACATGTATTTCATAATCTGGAAAATAAGGAATTGATGTATTTTTTTCTTTGTATTATGTTAAACTTGTAATTATCAGAAGTTATAATACTTAGATACCACGAAATAAAAATGGATATTATAGATTGGGAATTATATTTACTCTCTTAAAGACCCAGTTTGAAAACATTTCAATAAAATAAACCATATGTTTCTCTATATTTATAGTGAAATCATTTACATCAGTACTGGGTGACTAGATCCCTACGTAAAGTCAGTTTCCTAATATCCAGCCTTCACTCTGTTACTCCATACCCACATCACCTCTCCAAAAGCAATTACCTCATTGATTTTCAGCTGTAATATTTACTTACTTTTAATAGAAAATGTCAGAATGGCAAGAAGGATTTGTTTGATATTTAGAGTTTTGTAAGAATCCCTAGTCATCCCTCTGAATTAAAAAAAAAAAAAATAGCATATTCCTTTGAAATTTCAGGATACATCTGTTATTTAACACAAAGCAAGGCTAAATCAATACACTTATTATTGCATGCTATGTTTATAATCTTGTAAGGCCAGAGCTTTTAAATGACTCCTAATTTCAGTGCTCCTGCAAGCTCTACTTGTCTCCTTTGTCCGTATATAAATAAGTCATCATTGTTTCAACAAATCAACTAAGGTTTCATAGCAAAGTTAAAATATGAAAGGAGGCCTATTAATGTTGAGAAATGAAAGCCATTATTTTTAAATAACATGAGGTAAAATTCCTAAGAGTTTTATTCTGGAAAATTCTTATAAGAGCATTGTCTCAAATTTTTTGGATGTGCTTTATTTTTTTTAATGCCATTATATCCATGAAGTTCTTCTGAAGTGCTGTTTGATTGTAATTATCAATTCCCAGTCAATTGAACCTGATTTTCAATCACCAGTCATTTTAATCAGGTATTTTGTGGCCATCTACCTAGAAGTGTATCCTAGAAATATATGCCCCTGGTAATGGCCACTATGCACATGCCATTCCGTCATGAAATAATGACTAATTTTGTGGTGCCGTGGGCTGAACAAAGTAGTCAACTCTCTTACCTTTTTGGTTCAGAGGTCGTTGAGTAAGTCATTATTCATATGATATGCTGCAATACATTTCATATTCCTGTTACAACATGAGAAGCAGACTGTCTTAACAACATCTAGTACTGATGTAGCTTTCAACTCTGTTCCTCTACCCTTCTGTTAACAGAAATCCACCTCAGAAACACTGAGAATATGAAGAGTGTTTTTGTTTCAATTAACAAATTATTGTTAAAATGTCATTTTTATTACATTTATGGATACTTTACATAGGTAGAAGATTTTGCAAATAAACAGGGAAACACACACAGAGAATGTTACACGGACCATTTATTTTCTAATAGTTGTATCAGGGAAATGAATTTGACTGTAGACTGTGGGTGGTGGATGTTGCTATAGCAACCTATTCCTTAGGCAGAGCTGGAGGATGATCGGGTGATAAGGGTAAAAGTCAGAAAACAAACTTGTCAAGATGTATTTTTAGCCAATTTAAGATAATGAATATTTTCACTTAATGTACATAAGGGAGAATTGCTCCAGGAAGTCAATGGTCTTAAGTGAGAAATGGCAAGAGGGGGCTATGGATAAGCATTTGATCCTAACGAGGTTTGGTAATTTTGATTCGCACAGTGATAAATTTTGCAAATCAGCATGATGCAACTGCGTAACACCAGCCAAAGTAAAATATAAAAGAAAAAAGGTTATTTTCTTATATGTACCACAACACAGAAGCTCACATCTGTATCAGTAGATAATGGTTTTTAAAATTTTATACAAATTACTTCTTGAAATAGTCACAAAAATTCTCTGAGATAAGGAATCTTGTCTATTTTGCATAAGGCGATTGGTACTGAGAATTTTTAATATAAAAAGAGTACGTGGGAAAACAAGATGGTGAATTAAAGCTATTAGGTCTTAAGATCCATCAGTAGTTTCCTGACTGCAGTAGGTTTTACAAATGGAATACGTATATCTGAAGAGTCAAAGTTAGCATCCTCAGATGAAAGAAAATATGTGATGCTTGTCTTTCTGGGTCTAGGTTATCTCACTCAGAATGGTTGTTTCTAGCTCCAGCCATTTACCTGCAAATTCACAATTCATTTTCTTAATAACTGAGTAATATTCTGTTGTGTAAATAAACTGCATTCGCATTATCCATTCATGAGTTGTTGGAAGTCTAGGCTGTTTCTCCTTCTTGACTATTATGAATACAGCATCAATGAACATAGATAGTAGGATTTAGAGCCCTTTGGGCATATGCCTAAGAGTGGTAGAGCTGAATCATATGGTAGAACTATTTCTAGTTATTTGGAGAACTTCCACACTGATTCCTATAGTAGCTATACCAGTTTGCATTCCCACCGGAAGTGAATAAAGTTAGAAAATTAGTACAAGGAAGGGATTTCAAAGGAGTGGCATAAACGTTTAAATGAGAATAATGGAATGGGAAGGGTACTCATCTGGGAGCTTTCCAAGTGGTAGAAGATGTTATTCATGTTAATAGAAGACAAAATTAATCACCAATCATGCCCAGCTGTAAACCCTGCCAGGTACAACAATGACCTGCCTAGCAAGGTGTGCCCACTGGTCAAATAGTGACACAAACTTCACAAGGGGAACCAATCACTTTATGGTCTATTTTAAGAATCTGGCCACATGTGTCATGAGCTAAAGGAGGAAGTATTATTATTATTTGCAAAATGGACATATTATTAAAGTGACATCATTACATCCATAGATAAGTGCCTTTCCCAGCCCTCATCAGAGAAGCTTCTTTTTGCAGTAGATGGTGATTAACACAGAAAGCCACAACTGATAGAGGTGCAGAAAATAAGAAACTAGGGAATGCCCAGTCATGGCACAGCTCCTCCTCCCATGCCTCAGAGATCATTGTAGATGAAGGAGCAAAAAGATTGTTAGAGCCAGAGGTGGTGAATGACCACAAAGAGATAGTATTCCAGACACCACCAGACAGTTTTACATATGAAGTCTTGGCCATTGAGACAATATGACAAGAACCGCATAAGTTCAAGACAGTCAAAAACCCTAGCATAGAGACGGGAGATGAGTGCAAAGTCCCACCCATAGGTAAGGAAATAAAGGAAATTGATAATTTCTAGAAGAGAGAGTCAATTTTCTTTAACTAACAGTGTGGCCCTGGTGAGCTGGCCATGCTTTAATACAAAGCCACATGTTGGAAGTATAATGGCAGCACCATCTGTACTTGTTGGGTTTTAAATGGACACAAAATTAGGTAGGTTTTGAAGGGCAAGTTGATGTAGGGAGAACAGAGTAAAACTGTACATGATTAAAATAGTTTGTATAAAATTCTCAGACTACTAATAAGAATAAAGAAAAAGTGATCTGTCAGTAGAACCCACCCTAACAGTGTCCAGAAGGTCTACAGCTAGGAATTACAATGTTCTGAGTTCCTGTATGTCTCTTAGGTGATTAGGGCAATTTTAACCCCTTTGTCATTTGGTTTCTATATCTTTCAATAATGAAAATAGCTAGCTGCCTTTCTTGCAGAGGTGTATGAAAATCAAATGATGCAATTACAGTGAAATTGGTTCATAAATTCAATAGAACCAAACAAACATAAAGGGAGTATTATTAGAGTTAATGATCAGCAACATTGTTCTCAGCTTTTCCTGTCCTTGATAATGAGTCTGTATGTATTTGCTTATCTAGGGAGGATGTGAGGTTGGAGTCTGGCTTCAAAAAGCAAGCAGCTCTAGCTGGAAGATTATTTGCACAGAGTGTACAGAAGAAATCTGTTTAAAATGGATTATAGGATCATAATAAGAGCTAACATGTATTGACAGCTTTCTACACATCAGGCACTGCCATAAGCACTTTTTGCTTGCTTTAACTCATTTATTCTATACAAGAAGCCTATGTCAGAAACCATTTCTATCTTATTTTTCCAGCATTTATAGATGAGAACTGGAAGGAGGCAGATATAAAATAAACTTTCCCAAGGCCATGGAGCTAGTAAATTTTAAATTCTGTTCTGAAACCAGGTACTAGACTCGACCAGCACTGTTTTAAGCTGCAACACTTTCTGTCATCTATACTACACATTATTGTATCAAATATATGGATACAATGCATTATTAAATATGTGTGAATTCATTTTAGTTTTTCTTTATTTTAGGTAAAAGCAGTTATATGTGAGTGTGGTGGTGGTGGTGTGTGTGGATGTGTGTTTAGGCTTCAATAAAACCAGAAGACGTTAAATTCATAAAAATGACTAAATTTTAATAATATTTACTTCACAGTTGAACAATTTTGTGAAAGCAATAATAAAAGAGAAGCAATAAACTTCTAGCTTTGATGCCTAGGTCACAGTATCAGCTATTCAAATGTATGCCTATTACCTAGAGATGTCCAATGCTTCTGGGAACAACGTAGCATGTGTTAGGATGTTCACTTTCTGGGGGCTTTCAAAGTAGACAGAGGCATTCAATTTTGGTTTGGAAAGGGAAGTAAATAAAGCATTCAAATAAAATACTGAAAATCTTCAAAGGGATTCATATACTTTTGGAGACACTAGGGTTGGGACATATCCACATCCTTATGGCCTTAAATAGCAATCTTATTTGTTGCACTATGTGTTGAGCTAATGACCCATTGTTAATATGTGTTATAAGTCACTAACTTACTACTTTCTCTCTATGTCGCACAAACTACTTGTTTAATTCACTACCCATACTTAACACATGCTGTGTGCCATGTGTTTTGTTTTTGTGCCTGAAATGGTCTGGATGTTCTTCTACACTATTGTGTTGAAACCTAGTCACCAGTGTGATAACAATATTAGAAGGTACAGTCACTAGGAGGTGATCAAGTCATAGGGACTCTGTCCCTTTAGGAGTAGCCTCAGAGGGCTGCCTACACATTTCTAGGCAGGGTAACACGGTAAGAAAGTATGGTATCTTAAACAAAAATGTTTCCTCCTAAGACATCAAATCTTCCAGAGCTTGATCTCAGATTTCTCAACCTCCAGGACTATAAAAATAATATTTTCTACTGTTTATAAGCCACCCTTTTATGTTATGCATCAGTATAAATTAGTTACACTTGATTCTTGTGTATTCTTCAAAATAGGACATATTTCTTTATAGAAAAGTTGAATATTCAAAGACAATATAACAAATTCTATATAACATCTATATGGAAGCAAGAATATGTAAAAATCTTAAATCCCTGGTTCCTTTGGAAACCCAGGATGACATTTGACCTTGATTTAACCTTTATTTCCAAAGTGTGCCAGCATGTCTCTATGCACTCATATTAATTCAGTCTTTGTGAAATCGTGTGAAGAGGATAGGAACCAGCAGGGTGGTAAGGGAGACACAGTGTGGTGGGAACTGAAGGAGAACAGTCATGTTTGAGATAATGAAAAAATCCTGGGGTTCAGTTCCTGGAACATAACTGAATCAAAGTAAGAAATGAGCATATTGTTACTAGAGTGCAAGTATGGGCCAAGGGACTTACTGATGGAGAGAGTACCTCAACAAGCATATTGCTTTCTGGGAGGAAAGTGGCAAAACACAGTAAGCTATGCCAACCAACAAAATGTTCTAAGTGCCATCCATTTACACAAGGGTATGCTTTTCTAGGAGGATCATAAGTAAAGCAATTAAATGAAAATCTTACCTGTATGCTTTGCTATGTATGAGAAAGAAGTGTCATGGCTTTCTGCTGTCAACAATGTGCATATAATTTAATGGTAGTCATTGGTGGGTAGAGTGCCATGTTCCCTATAATTTAATGGTAGTCATCAGTGGGTAGAGTGACACCCTTAACCTTCTCACCATGTTCCCTTTAGCCATTTTCAAGCAGATTTATATTTAAAAATCTTTGGCAAACATAAACACAAATGTGTCCTTAGAATGCCAGATTGAGTAAATACTACATATTAAAATTTCTTTAAATTTCAATATATCCTGCTTTTAAAAAATGAGAAGTGGTACAGCATGTTCCTCTAGAAAATGAAAGTTAATGTTTTATAAAGAAAAGTTTTCTTTAACATATGGATGGATAAAAATATTTCCAGAGGTATTTTCAAAGCTATCCTTTATACCCAAACCACTTCTAATATTCAAGCCATGTAGCTCTGAAACTGACAGTTTGTTCTTTCTAGGACACTTGAATTTGTCCTAACAAATTCTTTTTTGATTCAACACTGCTATGTCATAGCAAGGCATACGGGGTGAAAGAGAACCAGTAGGAAACGCTCACTGTTTGACATTAATGCTCCCCAGAAAATGCCAGATGCAGTACAGATTCACATCATCTCCTTTTAAAGTTGCCTATGTTGTCAGTTTATACACAGAGAGAATTTAGTGTCAAATGATACCACAGCTTGTTACTAACCCAGTATTCTCCTGACCACCACGCATTTCCTACTCCTTGCTTCTCTGAGTCTTTGTGATTTGATATTGACCCCATGTTTTTTATAATTGACATGTTTACATTTTGAACTTCTTTGTTTTCCAATATTTTATTAAATAAAAATCTGGGCTGCTGTTCAGCCCACACCCTCTCATAAACATATTCATTTTAGAGTAATATTAGAGTGACAAAAATTGCAATGGTGTAACCAATGAAACTATTCTATAAAAAGATACTCAGGTTTCTCCCTTTCACTACGGAAGATGAGAATTCCCCCAGGAATTTCCCCCAGGGAAATCTTAGAAGTCTCCCAGGAAGAGATATCACAGCACTGAGATAACATCTCAGAGCATGTTGATGGAGAGACTGCAGCTGAGACTTAGTAATGCATATCTCTAACCCTCTATGTAAACCTAAGCCTCATATCAAGACACTAAGATATGACGAAGTGAGGATGTCACTGTACATTTTTATTTGTTCTTCTTCCCAATGTGACCTCCCTGAATGAATCTTTCTCTCCTTTTTCACTATTACTTGACTCTGTAGTTAGCTTGTTCAGAACAAGTGTTTGAGCCTAGCTTGTTAAAGATACCAAGGCCAAGACTCTGAACATAGCAACTCTGGCACAAGTATAGTTTCTCAAGAACTCTCTGAACCCAGCTTTCACATTGTCCAACCAGTTCTTAGTTAAGTGAACTGGTCTCCTTGGAGGGAGTCACTTCGATCTTGTAATAACTTAATCTTAGAGACTGTTAGACCTCATAGTCCTGAGATCTACATTTGGATTTGGCTCTATGTTGTATTCTCATTCTCACTTCTGCTCTTGTTCTTGCCTCCTTCTGTTTCTCTCCTCCTTCTCTCCTTTCTCTCCTCCCTCTCTCCTTTCTCTCCTCCCTCTCTCTCATTTAATTCTGCAGTGTTGTGGAGCATAGCTTCCAGAGAGAGCTCACGTTTCTGAAGGTGACTAGAATTTAACATGCATTTATTGTGTATATGGGATTTTAGAAAGAAATGTATTTTCTGATAGAATTTTGAGGTACCTGGGAGTTGTTTCTGTGTTTCATAAGTACTTGCAATGAGCCTTTCATTCCACCTTACACCAATCTTTTTAAGGCATTCTGTGAAAACCACCTTGTCTTCTTCGATTACTGCTCACTAACTTTATCCCCAACCTTTACTGAGTACTTTATCCCCAACCTTTACTGAGTTACTGATTCTTTCTTAAAAAATTATCCTCATTTTAGTTTCTGAACTTTCTGCCCTCTTGTGTGAATGTTACAGGATGCTCACCTCCTCTGTGTTGGATGTAAGAGTGATCAACTGTCGAGGGCTCTGTGTAGAAGCAGGTGGTTGTTGTCTGAGCACTTTCCTATGGAACAGTCTCTAAAATTGAACCTCTGCTGCCAGTCAAGATTGATTTCTCTGTCCTCTGACTAGTTGGCCTAGGAAGAATGCTCAAAAAGCTACATCTAACCTTGTACCTGAAGGGCAAAACCCTGTGGTCCTTCGGTGTAGTGACCAGGTATTTTATAGACTGCAGAGATTAAAACTGTTGAGGTGGTGAAGGGCTGTTGTCTAGCAGCAGAGGAAGATAGAGAGAGAGTCAGAGGATCTGACTCCTTTTTCACATGACTTTCATTAACTTTCAATCCCATGGCCCCCACCCACCTACTCTGAAGTACTTAATGTGTCATTCACTTGGATCTGCGGAGAGCTCTTACTATCAATTCAGAATTTAGCTTTCTAGTTCATGTGCTTGCCAGCTTCCAAAAATGTATTACATTTGGACTCCACTTCTGTTGTCCTTGTTACACTAGCTGAAGTAATTATTGTTGATTTACTCACATTTGGACAAGAAATGGAAGCTAATGCAAATGTCCAGCCCATCATTTTAATAAATGTATCCCTGTTGTTAACCTGGCAAGAGCAAATGTGTTAAGAATTGGGGAAAGTATACATTAATAGATATTTCTTTTTATTTGGAGGGAAAATATATCAGGAATTAGAAAAAAACAATAAAATGTTATGATCTTAAATTTAAATACGACCTCTAAGTAGGTAGTCCTAAAACTATAATAGAAGAGAATAAATGCATAGTTTATCACAGCCTCACATTATGGTATGACCTAGGCTATGGCCAAGTGGCCAACTCTTTAAGTCTGCAAACCTTTGCCAACTGTCTATGTGCCAGCTTATTTCAGTGTTATGAGTCATTAAGTCAAAGGGAGGAAAACAGTTGTGTTGTTCTCCAAAACAACTTTGAATATTTTTTCCATAAGGAGAAAAGGTTAAGTTGACAGGAAGCTTTTCTTGATGCATTCAGATCAAAGCCTTTCCTACAATGGCTGAGTAAACACATTGGTTAATTGTGATGACAATGCATTCTGATACAATATTAAGGAAAATACATACATTGGAATTAATAAAGAATAAGCATTTTATAAAAAATAAATGTCTTCACTACATGGATATGTGAATCCTTGCTTGTTAATCTAAACACGAATTGGTGTGAACTCAATTTCAACTCTACCAAACAAGTGTCTCTTGCCTAATTATTCTGGTAGTTTTCCATGACTCAATTGTTAAAGCCTATGCTTAGTTTATGAGTTAAAATTCAAACATACTCTACTATGAAGACAGTGTCTAGATTATTACTATTGATTGTTTTTTGAAATCAAAATAATGTGTAGCATTGGGGTGAATTGAAGTCTTTTCCAATTTCTGAGTGGAAGAGTTCTCACACGGAAATTTTTATTATTCCCAAAAATGTTGAAGCGTGTTCTATCTTAAAATAATTGTGGTGTGCTGTAAACATCTGTTCCTGGGAAAGTTAAAGGTATGTGTGAGAATTCAAGTCAAAGCAGCTGTATGAAAGTAGAATTTTATGCATTTTCAAAGTTTTATTCTTCAACGTATAAAAATAATTCCTTAGCTCAGATGAGAACTATTCTAAAATGCAAGCTACATAAGATTATACTCTTTGTTACAGGAATGTGAGAGCGAAGTTCTTCTCTGAAATGAGCTTGTGTTTCTCTTTGTAACTTCTGAGTTGCATATCTGCCTTTAGAGAGTCTTCAATAGATAAGAAACTAAAGTAGGGGAGCAATAGGGATATTTTATGACAAGTGCTCTTCATACATAAGCATGGACTTTAACAATGCTGAACAAGAGTTATGGGAAACTCCCAGAAAAATTAATAGATTAAGGATTTTTTCTAGGAAGTCAAAAGCTAAGCTGGTTAGGGTGAAGAGCTTTGGAAGCCACTACCCTGGCAGATGACGTGACTGTAAAAACCTCCCAGTTGGCTATCTTGAGTTCTGCTCTGTGAGTCCTGCCGTAAACAGCTACTGAAAGCATATGTAGAGTTGTTTTGATATGATTTTAGTAGCAGGAAGAGAAATTTTACATTGTCATAGAGACTGGACATGGAGGCTGGAGATACAGAGCACACAGCTGCCAAACTCCAGGGTTTCTTCTATTAAAGGAAATCCTTAGAAGAAACATCCGGATGTTTCCTCCTCTGCCTGCTGCATCACCCGAGTCACTGAATTTTCCCAACAGACTCTGAAGAAACACATGTTCCCTTGAGAGTACGATAAAATCATTGTTTAAAATGCCAAGGTTGCGGCAAGTACTTGCCTAAGTGCAGCTGGAGTGATACCCTTGTTAGTTTCCCCTAGAGTAGCTCTCACTGGGTTTCAGCAAGTTTGGCTGACATTTCTTTGTGTATTTTTATCTGGCTGAGAAAGCTGTGAAACATCACTTCTGCAGCATTCGAGGACCCCTATGAAATGGACCTTGCTACTTAAAAAGCGTGTGAGATGCAAAGTGCTCCTGCAGGCCTTGGGAAACAGAGTCCACCAAGCAACTCTATGTAGATCATAGACCACCCAACTGCCGGAGTTTGAGAAACTAAAAAGAACCTAATCACAGAGGTTCTTAGTGTCATACCCAGAAGTAAGATAGCCCAGGAGTAAATAAAACAGGTTTATAAGTAGGATTTACTTTTAAAAAGAGAAAATATGATGCTGCATGATATTGAGTAAATATGAGCAAGTAAATGTAGTTCCAATAGTGTAAAATGCCAAAGTGAGCAAAAGAAAGAAATACTTAATATACTGTTAATCAATAAGTTATTACATATTATTCAAGAACTCTGCCGACACTTTATGAAATATAGAAAGGAACAGAAAGCAAACTGTGTATATAATTTCTAGGAAACATTCAAGGAAAAGATAATTCCTATATTTCACATGACTTTTAAAAATCATTTTCCAAGAAAGAACACTTAAAGTATTCAAGAGGCTAGTATAAGGCTGACCTCCAAGTAATAAGGTGAAAACCAAAGCATCTAAATCCTGTTGCTAACGTAAATGGAGAACTCAGAATACATTAATACCTAATATTGAGAAGATATGAAAAATACACTATTAAGGGTTAACTCAAGAATGATCCAAATCTGAATAATTTATTGGTGTAATTTGCCAAACATTTTAATGCAGAGAACTTTTTGATAAGGTTTAATACTTAATTGAGACTGAATCAAACCAAGACCCTGAAACTCCTTTCACACATCTGTTAAATCAACACTTACAGCAAATTTCACAGTTAGCAACTAAAAGGTACACCATTTTTTTTTTTTGGTTTGGGAGCAAGATAGGGGTATTTAACATCTCCAAGAGCATCATCATAGTATGTGATAGACCATATTCTAGTGTATGTGTATATATATTATATATGGAGATAGATATATATATCTTAGCCAATTAAAAAAATACAGAAAAATTCCATCTAAAAATTAGTAACAGAAAGGTAGTTGTGGAAATTGTAAACATTTGGACGTTAAAGCAAACACTTCTAAACAGTGTGTGAGTCAAAGAACTCTCAAAAGAAATTGAAATGCTTTCAACTCAACAAAAATGAAAATAGAATTTACCAAAATGTTTGAACTAAAGTAAAAGCAATGCCTACTGGGGAATTTAGAGCATGGAATGTGTGCACAATTAGGAACAATGAATCTAAAGACAGTAATCTGTGACTGCTAAAAACCAGAGAAAGGATAAATTAAACTCAAATGGGCAGAATAAAATAATAAAAGTTATACCCAGGAAGACTCACAGATTAACAATAATTTGGGTTATTTTATTGAATAAGTGAATTAATCAAAACCAAAAGTTTTTAAGCCCTAAGGAGAGAGAAAAATAAAACCCAGATTCCACTTTTCAAGATTTCTAATCATTTTTCTGTTGTGCAGTAATTCTGCATTTACATGTAAAAACAATCCTGGACCATTGGTTTTGCTTAATAGTCACCCAGTCGCTAGATAACTTAAGAATTAGTGGTTCCAAAATGTCCAAGACATAACAAGGTGTAATCTGACAAATTTTACTAATATTTATACCTTACTAATTTTGTCTTAGTACATTACCAAAATATAAACCAAATTCTAGGAATTAAATTTTCAGTTATTTTAGTATTCTGATACCATATTGATATTGACAGTAGTCCTAAGGATAGAAAATTTTGTCTAAATAATTTACCCTCATTGATATGCAGTCTTCCTTGAGTGGAACTACAAATTTTGAAAAAAAGGTCAGAGGCACAAAGTTCTTAAAATGATAGAAAATTCACTCACCAGCATTCTTTCCTAGCTGCATTTTGTATTTCCCCATCCTTGTGTCTTATTATGTTTTTTGTTATTTAAAACATTTTAACTTTAAATACATTTTGATCATATTCTTCCCTTTCCTCAAGCCCATCCAGATTCTCTCCCCACCAATAACACAACTTAACTTCTTTCTCAAAACACAAACACCCAATACAATACTCTTCCCTCACAAAACCAAAAAATACAAAAAAAAAAAAAAAACCCAACCAACCAACCAAAATAAAACATCACCAAAAAAGAAAGAAAGCAAAACAAATAAACAAACAAAAACCAATAAACTATCACACACACACACACACACACACACAGAGAGAGAGAGAGAGAGAGAGAGAGAGAGAGAGAGAGAGAGAGAGACACACACATACACAAACACGGAGTCGATTTTATGTTGGTCAATTATCACTGAACATGAAGTCTGCTCTGAAGTAATTGATGTATCCAGTGTCACTCCTTTGGAGAAACCTGACTTCCTTTCTCTCAACAGTATAAATGACAGTCAGTTGTTAGCCTTTACCCTAGTATCGAGGCTTTCTTTCTTTCTTTCTTTCTTTCTTTCTTTCTTTCTTTCCTTCTTTTTTCTTCCTTCCTTCCTCCCTCCCTTCCTTCCTTCCTTTTTCTTTCATTAGTTCATTCACTTTTTTGAAAATATAGCAAAAATAAAATATAAGATAAAACAAAAATTTCACATCAAAGTTGGACAATAAAAATCAACAGAAGGCAAACAGCCCAAGAGAAAGCATAAGAATCAAAACCCACTTTGCACACTTAGGATTCCCATTAACAACACTTACCTGGAAGTCATAATATATATCAGAGAACATGCTGCAGACCATTGCAGGACCTGTGCATGCTGCTGCAGACTGTGAGATCATAAGAGCTCTGCTCATGATGATGGAGAGGCCTTGTCTTATTTGATGTCTTCCATCACCTATGGGTCTTATATTATGAAGCCATAGGCCATAATATGGGCCTTATACTATGAAGCTCTGAAGGGAGGGATTTCAAGAAGTGATCCCATTTAGGGCTGAGTGTCTCAAGGCCTCTCACTCTCTGCATAATGTTTGGCTGTGAGTCTCTATATTTGCTCCCATGCTGGAGAAAGAAGCTTCTCTGGTGATTGCTGAACAAGGCGAGAGAGAGAGAGACCCCATCATTATTTGGTTTCACTTAGGTCCCTGCACTGCCTAGCCTCAGGTTCTAGATCACCTAAGTAGTGTCAGGTATGGGTTATATCTAATGGGTCTTATAACAAGTCAGTTATTGGTTGGTTACTCCCACAAGCTTTGTGCCACCATAATCTAGCATATCTTGCAGGTAATACACCATTGTAGTTAAAGGGTTTGTGGCTGGCTTGATGTTCACATTTCTATTATGATAGTTGGCATCCTATAACAAACGCTGGAATGCAGGGGTGAAGGCTCTGTGTAGGCACCAGCTCAACATATCCATGTTCAGTGCATTGTGTAAATGGTTTCAGTAATGAGGCCTTGCTGACAGTTTGTTGAGAGAATCTTAAAGTGTTGGCAACAGCCTGTGTTGTTTGATGACTCCTATGGTGCCCTTTGGCCAACAACTCAATTAGATGTAACCCAATCTCAGTACTAGAAGCTTCTTTTGGTAACAGATGATAACCTGTTGAGATTTTGTCTCCTTCATTATTTGGCAATTTCATTTAGCTCATGTTTATATATGTATATATTTTATGTTTACACACTACCCTGTAAATGGGCCTTACTTTTAGCTGTCATTTCTATATTCCCTCCCACAGCTCCCTCTCCCATCTTCTTCCCCATTTGATCTTCCCATTCCAGACCCTCCTTCATCCATATCTATTTATTCTGTTTTCCTTTCCTAATGAGACTTATGAGTTGCCCCCTTACCTCAGTCCTTTACTCTATAACTAGCATCTGTACCTTTATGGAGCATGGCTTGACTATCACTAACTTAACAGCTAATAGCCACAGATAAGTGAATACATATATTGTATATGTCTTTCTGAGTCCAGAGTACCTCATTCGGGAATATTTTTTTTTCCTAATTCCCTCCAATTTCCTGCAAATTTCATGACTTCTTTTTAAACACCTGAGTAATGCACCATTGTGCAATGTACCAGATTTTATTTATTCCTTGTTCTGTTGAGGGACATCTAGGTTGTTTCCAACTTATGAAGACAGCAGCAATATAACCATGGATGAGCAAATTTCTCTGCAGTAGAATGAAATATCCTTTGGGAATATGTCTAACGGTGTTATAGTTGGATATTGTAGATCAATTCCTATCTTCCCAAGAGACCACAAAACTTATTTGCATAGTGGCTGTAGAATAGTGCTTCTCAACCCAGGGGTTTCTACCACTTTGGGGGAGGGATTCAAATGGACCTTTTGCAGAGGTCACCTAAGACCATCAGAAAACACACATATTTATAATTCATAACTGCTGCAAAATCACAGTTATGAAGTAGCAAAGAAAATTTTATGCTTGGAGTCATCACAACATGAGAAACTGTATTAAAGGGTTGCAGCATTAGGAAGGTTGAGAATCTGTACTGTACAAGTTTGAACTATGCAACGAAGGAATGGTAATTCCACATCCTTGCTAGCATGAGCTGTCACTAGTGTTACTGATCTTAGCAATTCTGACAGGTGTAAGATGAAATCTCAAAGTAGTTTTGATTTATATCTCTCTGACAGCTAAGGATGTTGAACATTTCTTTATGTGGTTCTAAACCTTTTGAATTTCCTCTACTGAAGAATTCTCTCTTTAAATCTGTACTCCATTTAAAACTAGGTTACTTATTTTCTTGATATCTAATTTCTTGAGCTCCTTATGTATTTTGAATATTAAAACTTTGTCAGTTGTATTACTGGTAGAACCTTTTTCTCATTCTGTAGTCTGCCAGTTTGTCTGAATGAAAGTATCCTTTGCCATGTAGAAGCCTCTCAGTTTAAAAGGTCCCATTTATTAATTGTTTATCTTAACGCCTATGCTAATAGTGTTCTGCTCTTTTCCTGACCCAATGAGTTTAAAGCTATTGCCCACTTTCTCTTCTATTAATTTGAGTTTATCTGGCTTTGTGTTGAGGTCTTTAATCAATTTGAACTTGGTTTTTGTGCAGTGTGATAAATATGGATCTACTTGAATTCTTTTACATACAGACATCTAGTTTTACCAGTACCATTTGATGAAGATACTGTCTTTTTTCCGGTATGTAATTCTGGCTTCTTTACCAAAAATCAGGTGTCTGTAGGTATGTGGATTTATGACTGGGTCTTTAATTCAATCCCATTGATTGTTTCTGGTTTTGTGCCAATACCATGCTGTTTTTATTCCTATAGCTTTATAGTATAACTTGAAATCAGGAATGATTAAACCTCCAAAACTTCTTTTACTCTTCAGGATTGTTTTACCTCTCCTGGGTTTTGTTGTTTCCAGGTGAAGCTGAAATTGTCCTTTCAAGATCTGTGAAGAATTGTGATGGAATTTTGATGAGGATTACACTGAATCTATAGATTTTTTTTTTTTTGATAGGATGGCCATTTTTACTATATTAAGCCTACCCTTCCATGAACATGGGAGATCTCTTCTTCATCTTCTAATATCTTCTTTAATTTTTTGTTAAATAGCTGAAGATTTAATCATAAAAATTCACTTGCTTGGTTAGTATTACCCCGATATATTTTATATTATTTGACGGATTGTGAAAGGTGTAATATTGTAATTTCTTTCTCAGTCCATTTATCATTTGTATATAGGAAGGCTACTGATTTCTATGAGTTAATTGTGTATCCAGCTAATTTTCTGAAAGTATTTTTATCAATTATAAGATTTTCTTGGTGGAGTTTTTAAGGATCATTTATTCTTATATAATTTTATCACCTGAAACTAAAAATATACTTTGACTTCTTCCTTTCCAATTTGTATCACTTGATCTCATTTAATTGCCTTATTGCTCTAGCTAAGATAGAAAGTACTCTATTGAATAGGTATGGAGAGAGCCAACAACCTGTGCTTGTTCCTCAGTTTAGTGGAATTACTTTGTTTTTTTGTTTTGTTTTGTTTTGTTTTCATTTAATTTGATATTGGGTTTGTATTTGCTATAAACAGCATCGATTATATTGAGATTTGTTTCTTGTAACCTTATTATATTTGCGACTCTTGTTATGAAGGGGTGTTGCATTTTGTCAAAGGCAAGTAATGCAATGATTATGTGGTTTTAGTCTTGCAATCTATTTATACGAAGGATTGCATTTATAGATTGATGGATGTTAAGCCATCCATGTGTCTGTGGGATTAAGCCCACTTAATCATGGTGGATGAAATTTTTGATATGTCCTTGGATTTGTTTTACAAGTATTTTATGGAATATTTTTGCATCTTTGTTCATAAGGGAAAATGGTGTGTACTTCTCATTTTTGTTGGGTGAGGTGGAAAATTTTGGTTTCTTTAATAACTCAGTTATGTCATAGACTGTTTTTCTGGAAGCTGTCTTTTGAGAGTGCACATGGTGTTTTGCTGAAAACAGACACTTGAGAGGGTTCATAATGTTTAGAAAGAATATGATTGTGGGAACCTTACAAACTGACAGGATGCTCTTGCATTACTATGCCATGCAACACTTCACTGGTCTTCACTGGTATTCATTTTGAAGAGGAAAAAACAAAACAAAACACCAAAAAACTTCTTGTGGTATTCCACCTGATTCTGGCCACTTCCACTGATGAGCGCTGATTTTGTGGAGCCTTACTGTTTCTGCCTGATCATGTCACCACTACTGATTTTTGTTTGGTGGCTACTATTGAACTGGGATGCTGGTATCCTGGCAACAAAGAGTGGAATCATGCCAAGGAACTACATTCTAAACAGGTCCACAACACCCTTTTCCTACTGAGCTTCTTTTTACCCATACCTCTGGTCAATGGGCTAGGTTGAAATGTTGAAGGACCTTAAATAAAGTAGGTTTTGAAAAATCTAATCCCTTACAGTTGGGTCTTTATGTGGATTGGGTATCAGAGTAACTGTAGCCTTTTAAAATGAATTTGGCAGTGTTTCTCTTGTTTATATATTATGGAATAATTTGAGGACTATGAACACTTCTTTGAAAGTCTGGTAAAATTCTGTGCTAAAACCATTTGGCCCTGGGCTTTATTTTATTGGGAGATGTTTAATGATTTCTTCTATTTCACTAGGGCTTATAGGTCTATTTAAATTGCTTATCTGATCTTGATTTAACACTGGTAAATGGTATGTATCAAGAAAATTAAGCATTTCTTTTAGATTTTCTAATTTAGTGAAGTACAAGTTTTTAAAGTATGTCCTTATGATTCTCTGGATTTCCTTGATGTCTGTTATTATGTTCTCAGAATTCCTGGATGTCTCATGCCAGGAATTTTTTTTTTTTTTGGTTTGTTTTTGTTTTTGTTTTTTCAAGACAGGATTTCTCTGTATAGCCATGGCTGTCCTGAAACTCACTCTGTAGACCAGGCTGGCCTCGAACTCAGAAATCTGCCTGTCTATGCCTCTCAAGTGCTGGGATTAAAAGCGTATGCCACCATTGTCCAGCTACATGCTAGGAATTTTTAGACTTGACATTTTCTTTGACTGGTGTACTAATTTCTTCTATGGCATCCACAATGCCAAAGATTCTCTTTTCCATCTCTTGCATTCTGTTGGTAAAACTTGCCTCTGTTGTTCCTGTTTGATTCTTGAAATTTTCATTTCCAGATTACCTTCAATTTGGGTTTTTCTTTATTGATTATATTTCAGCTATCATATTTTACACTTACTTACATGTTTGTTTGTGTTTTCCTATCTTTCTTTAAGGGATTTGTCAGTTTCATCATTAAGGACATCTATCATTTTCATACAGGTGGTTTTAAGGTCTTTTACTTGTGTTTCAGCTATGTTCAAATATTCAGGGTCTGCTGTTATAGGAATGCCAGATCGAGTGGAGTCATATTCTCTGGGCTTTTATTGTGTTTTTACACTGGTGTCTAGGCACTTAGGATTGAGAATATTGTAATTCTAGGTGCTGATATCTGGTCTAGTCTTCATTTGGTGGGTATTTTGTTCCTTGGTTTCTGTTTTCTCTTTGGATTTTAGGAGAGTGTGGTTGCTGTGTGTTGCTTGTAGGAATGTCTTCTGTGGTCCTCTAGGTGTGCGTACTGGATGTTACTGGTCAAATGTGTTTCTGGGTACTGGGACCTGAGTCTTAGGAATAGGTAAGGGAGGGACAGTGGAGTGGCTTCATAAGAGGGAGTAAAGCAGGCCAGTCCGTCAGGGTGTGCTTTGTTAGTCCCCTGGGTATGGGGGCTGAGAGTGAGGAGAGGTCACAGTAGAAGGTTTGCTAAAGAGGTGGAAATGAGACTGGGAGATTGAACTGGGAGGAATGGAAGGGCAAGTGAAGATCTATAGTTAGTTTACTTGCCTCCCAGGTTAGAGTAGCTCATTGGTTCCCAGGAAGTTTCTTCTGGAGTTGGGGATAAGACAAAGCAATGAGTGAAGAAAGAGAGGTTATGAAAGAATCTGTGGGCATGAAACCAAGGGATTGGACTTCAAGGAGTAGAGAAAGCGGTGAGGGAGTTGTAGAGATCTACAGTTAGCCTGCCTGATTCCCTGGCAGGATTTCAAGGCAGTTCCTGCTGGAGTTGTGGGCTGGAATAAAACAAAGAGCGGGAGAAGGAATGGAAAGATCCACTAGAGGTAATGTTGGGGGGTGGTGCTCTGCTGCAGAGCTGGGGGTGAGGCTGAGGGATTTGATTTGGAAAGGTGAAGGTCTGCAAGTAGCCTACCTGCTTCCCTGGCAGGAATTCTCTACCTTATTTTTAAATTAATTTAATTTTAAATGATGTACAAAAACAGAAATAGTAAGTGTACCTATTTGTGGAATAACAAATAATGTTTCAATTTATTCATATATTGTATAGTGTTTAGTCAGATTAACACATCTCCTCAAACATGTGTCATTCCTCTGTCAGAACCCTTCTACATTTGTGTTCTTCTGAGTAAATTTTTGCATTTTATTATTTGAAGCCTTTGAGAATTATAACTATTTTACTACACTAAGATTTTGAAATATGGAACCTGGGACTAGCACAATTTCTTTTTCTGCTGTGTTCAATTAAAAGTGTTTCTTTCTTGCTTTGTTTTCTGCTTTTGATTTTATTTTGAGATCATAATATTACTACATTTCCTTCTCCCCCCTTTCAAACCCTCCCATATACTCCGCCTCCTTGTCTTTCAAATTTATGGCCTCTTTTCTCAGTTAAACTTAAGGAAGCTGGCCATTAATTATCTTCTTTGCTCCCTCATCCCCAGCCCCACATTCTTCACCCTCTCTAAGCCACTCATCCACCTACACCGTACATGAGGAAGCAGAGATTAGATAAGCAGTCCTTCATATTGGCTGGAGACAATGACATTCTTCTGCTGGATACCACCTTTAACCTGCTCACACAGTAAAACCTACGTGTCACAATCAAATAGAGCTGGAGTTATACTCAATGGATTGGAATTTATATGTTCCATGTTTACCAGTCACTTATATTAAATTGTAAGATGGGTCTCAGAAATCTGCAAATTATACCATTGAAGGTGTTTGCTTATGAGAAAACACTTCTTTTCTCAGGAAACCTTAGCCACACATATTTCAGAAAGAACTCATTACTATTTTTAATGATATGTTGCATGAAATTTTTCATTACAAAGAAAAAGAAGGGAACTGGAAGTTTAAAAGGTCCATTCCAACAGCTAGTATGGCCACCTCACAAAAGATGGAGACCACCGTTACCTTCACAGAGGAAAGCATAGACTCCTTTTTTTTTTTTTAACTTAAATTGGATGCCACCAAAGGCATAATTTCTTCAATGCAAGAATGCCTGTGTTCATTTTCTATCGCTGGCTGCCTTTCACTGTTCAGTGTACTGTCTACTTCAGTAAACGTCTCCTTCCCCCTCCCCCCGCTTCCTAACCCACACACCCACAACACCTCCATCATATACAATATGTGTATGTATGCTCAAGTGATTCTGCTGTTCTCAGAGAGTTCCAAAAGCCATGAGATGAATTTTGGAAGCTGCTAGTCCCCAAACATTGGCTAACCCACTGCCAATCTCAAATAATGGAGTTGACACTCCTGTGGCTTGCCAATTTTACTGTGATAATTCTCCCATCCTTTTCTTTGCTAAAATAAACAACCTACTTACAATTATAAATGCTGGAAACTGAACATAGTAAGAGTATCTTTTATATTTAAAATGTTTTCTTTCTACATTCAACTCAACCTCTACCATGCTAATTATTCACAGGATATTTCTGAATTGGTTTTAATTTCTGTTTAGATCAGTGGGCTATAACTGCATTCTAATTGCTTAAACTCTTCTGCTTCTATTTCTCTGATTGTGGGTATCCAATTATTTCTACATTGGTGACTGTGGTTTTTAATACACAGTTCAGTAGAAGAGAGGGACTCAAAACCAGTGAAGCTGTACCAATGTGCATAATTTAGATAAAATTGTTTTTCACAAAAAAAGCTTGATAGGGTTAATTTCTGGACTCTAATGTCTCCTTCTTTATGTTGTAAAAACTGAGCTTGGTGACTTAATAGAGCAAATCCTATTTTATAAAAGATAAACTTATAAAAAACTGTGGTAATGCTTCTATCATTTAGCTCTTTTTTAATAATGTGTCTAACCGAGTTGAATTTGAGTGTTTTCTGAACATGATTATTGAACTTTTATCTTGACCTTTGTTTTAATGTTTCCCATGTCTGTTCATAATACCTCAATAACTTTACCTAATCAATACAAGACTTTACCTTTTAATTGTGAGAATCATATTGAAGAAGAAAATATTCTTGTATATTAAATCAAAATTTGTTCTTTGTTTTATTTTAGACTAGAATACACAGAGGATAGCAACTTACTAAAGTTAATTTTATTATCCCTTTTGCTTTTAATTTTTGAATTTGTTGATATTTAGTACAGTTAAGCAGATACTATTAGATTAACTAACACAAGTCTCCAGGGTTTTATTATGAAAAATAGGATTGTATTTTGAATCAACAGTAACTTTAAAATAATGTTTTCTGCCTAATTATATGTGTGTTATAATTTATTGAACCAATTTAACAGAGCCTTCACAAGAACTTTTGTGAGCATGACTACAAAATTCTTTTTTAAGACTCTAGAGTTTCCAAATCTAGTCTTTGCTGGTTATGCCTTTAAGCTGCATGAACCTATCACTACAGATTGTCATGCATTGTCTTCATTTTGTAAACTGAGCTTTCTTAAAACCTGCCAATTCTGCCAGAACTATAATATCTTAGGCTTTCCTGTAGATAAATAAACTGATTTTTTTCTTCAGCAAAGAATAAACAGTATATGAGTTTTCAATAAGAATTTATCTTTTTGATCCGTGAAATAAAACTGAGCACATACATACAAAGGACCATACTGTGGATGCCTGCCAACTCAATTAAGAGTTAAAAGAACAGTTCTGAAAATGTTAGACCTGCCACCTAGAACTGAAATAAAAATTATGAAGGAGTTTTAGAATAATACAATATTAAAAACTCTGAATAAGAAAAGGGTCCATGAGGCCCACAAAATAGCCAGCTACTTAATACTTTAGTTTCTACCACATAATGCCAACTTAGTGGTCTTTTTCCAGTTTATAACTGATCACAGAGAACAATTCATTACTGCACTTCTAATTTTATATTAATATTAAAAATACCTTGTAATAAAATCAGACCTGTTAATATTCATGCTGCATTTATCCTTAGCAGATTTGCAGAGCCATTGTTATTAGACAGAATGTACCAAGTTTACCACATTTGAAGACAACACTGAAGACTTGCCCTTCATCCTAACATCTACAACCATTTCTACCCATATGTCTTTGGTGGCAATAGCTTCAGTAGATAAACACCCCATAGATGACACAAATGAACTCTGGAACTGTAACCTCAAAGTCACATTGAGTAATTTGCTTACAAGTCATATATTCCAATTAGAACAATTTGGAATATACTTCTTCCTTCTTTCCAGTTTTAGTTTGTCCTCTGCCTTTCTTAAATTGCATCACATAGGTAAATGTGATAAGCATATGCTTAGCATTTGGTCAAATCATTAACAAATATATTGAAAAGGAACAATATAAAGATCTAGATGTTTGATATACTCCTAGATCCATCTAGATTTGTGATGACCCTTCCATAAGCTTCACTTGGTAGAATGACTTAAGGACTCTATCACTAGTGCTAGTTTTTTCCACGTTGGCAAAAAGTGTGTCATTGTGTTAGCAGTTGATATCTAGATTTTCTGTTTATTAATATGCATTCTTTGAACTTATTGTCATTGAAGACAGAAACAGTATATCCGCCATGTTTTCTTTCCTTTCACATATCCTTCCACCACACAATCAACTGCCAAGTACAGTTAATTGTCTTCTATTTATTGAATCCTTCCATTTCAGCATTGCTCCAACATTTTTGTTATTTCATTTTAATTCATTGCCTCTGAACCAGAGGTGACTGGATCCATCCTTGAGATCCACATTTATAATATCTAAGAGTGTCTTCTTTATGAAAAATAATAATAGAAGAAGAAGAAGAAGAAGAAGAAGAAGAAGAAGAA
>JADRCH010000040.1:15041335-15062038 GCA_019843965.1 Rhynchomys soricoides | reverse complement strand
AGAAGAAGAAGAAGAAGAAGAAGAAGAAAGAGAAGAAGAAGAAGAAGGAGAAGAAGAAGGAGGAGAAGAAGAAGAAGTACTTACATCATACACAGGCTGCTTCTTAAGTCCTTATCTGAGCAGGTATTTGAGGCGAAGAAATGACTCGACTGGAAAAACTCCTATTCCCAGATGCTTAGCTTCTAATCACTGGAAACAATTCTATTGCAGCAAGGCCAGCACCAGCTCATGGCCTATACATACTGTGGGCACCAAATATGAAAAGTTGGTGTTAAAGCAGGTTGTGACTAACAACCTATAATCCACTTCCTTCTTCCCTGCTTTGCTTCTTTCTTCACTTCCTCTTTTAAAGCAAATAAACAAACACAAATTATTTTTTTATCCTGACTCATTTTTTCATTCAGAACTATCCTGATCATCTTGACCTTAATGTTGGCTTTAAACAATTAATTTAAAGAGTCTTTCTTTGGGAAATGAATTCAAATGTCAAACCTCTAATTTCTTCTTGCCTCCTGTCTTTCTGCCAACCATGGGATAAGCAGGCAGGTAAAATTTGAAATGGAAGCCAAAGACTTCCTTCATGCTGCTTGTAGCAGAGGCCTTACTCCTAGTTGTGGGCATCAGGGAATTGTGTGGGATGATATTGTACTTTGGCTGTTGTAGAAAAGCTAATAGTCATTATGATGAGTATTTGAACATGCACATTGATTAGGTGTGCAGGAGGTCCTTAACATTATAACATACTCAGCCATTTCAATGTCTGCTTTTACATTGTAAAAGTTGTACTGTTAATAAAACTATTGTGTTATCTACTAAAGTATAAATTCCTTCATGAAAATGAGAAGATTCTTGAATTAAAAAGTAATTATTCTCAAATTCTAGCAAGCACCAAATTACTGGGAAATTTAAAATCCAGACTTTTTGTGGACCCAATTCAAGAGTTTCTGCTTTAGTCCCTTTGAGATGAAGCCAAAGAATTCATTTTCTAAAAAGGTCACATGACATCTGACCAACATTTCTAAAACTGGGTGACACAATGACAGATTCTTGTCACAAAGACACCAAGAATGTGGTTAAAATCAATGCTACAGTGAAATTATAAGTCAGCACACATCACCCATTCAGCAATCATTATAAGTGATCAATTTTAAATCCAGAAATCCGAGAATTTGACTGATATTAATATTCCTGTTAACAATTGAGTGCTAAAGTGAAATTTAATCTCTCTCTTCTTTATATGGGAGACACGTATTCTTCTACTCAAGTACCTGTACAATATTGTCGTTAGGCTAAATATCCAGTGATGGTAAAATAATTTGGTTTTTATTTAAAGTTATAATTGAATACCTGCTTCTGTCTAATACAAATAAAATATTTAAAATCTGTTGTAGTATAGCAAGGATGGCATACTTGCACACGTTACAAGGTTCCTTTTAGAGAAGCAATTCCACAATCTCAACGGTGTGTAGCAATGGTGGCACTGCCAGTCCTCTGTGGGTGAGCTGCTGCCTCGTCTCTACATAGCCTCCTCTTTATGGAAGCAAAAGAAAAGGAGAGCTCCCTGTCTGTTGTACTGTCACTCCAGAGAGAGAAAGAAATGGATTTCTATGGCTCATAAAGCTTCTGCTGAGACACAATGTACATCATCACTCCTACTAACATTCCACTAGACAAACATTCTCATGGTCTAGTCAATGAGTACCATGATCACTTGTGGGTTAATACACACCTAAAGATAAGACATGAATTACTATTGGAAGCTAAAATATTTATTGAGCTCCTAGTTGTCCAGAAAATAAGACCAGGAGTGTTAGTAATTGATTCTAAAATACTAAACAAGTCATTTCTCATCTGCCCACTCTGGTAGAAAAAAAACACAGGGCCAAGTGATGACAAGCTAGAAAGGAAACATGTTTTGGAGGTCTTTCTCTGTCCTTCCTTAAAACTGAAATTGTTGGTCAAGCTCTTTGCTTTCCTGTTTATATTATCATTTATAGAACATCTCAGAACCCATGTGGAACTCTGTAAAGTTTCTACTCCCAGAGGGTTAAGCAATTTCCCCACATTCAAGGACAATGCTCCTTTAAGAAAAAAGTTACCCAAAATCTAAATTTATTTTCAGTTGTTATTAAAATCATGGCATTGTACTTATTCTTAGAGGAATATTTAAACACTTGTTAATATTATTTCAAGTTGCTTTAAACTTACTTAACTTCAACATATTGTCCAACCTCTACCAGTAAGTGAATAGGGCCAAGAGAACTTGATGATAATTTGATAATGATCCCTTTTCTAAACTTAATAGAATTATCTTACACACAGTTAATGCATGTACTCAAAGACCATGGGAAGCTTAACAAGAAGGAAGGCCCAAGCATAAATACCTCAAATCCACTTGAAAGGAGGAACAAAATAATCTTGAGAGGCTGAGGGTGGGAGGAACCTGGGTGGGAGACAGAAGGGGGAAGGTAAAAGGGGGACGGACAAAGTATGAGGAAGACAGGAGAGAAGCTCAAAGAGCCAGGAGAATGAATCGAAATATGCAGCAGTGAGGGCTGGAGGCCAGGGTGGTTTGGGTATTTTTGGGGGGGGGGGGGTAAGAGAACCTCTAGAAAGTCACAGAAACCTGGGATGTGAGAGACTACTAGGACTCATTGGGGATGATAGCAGACAAAATGCCCAACAGTGGAGAGATAGAACCTGTAGAGACCACTTCCAGTAGAGAGACAAGGCCCCCAGTTGAGGGAAGGTGCCACCCACCCATCTTCAAACTTTTTGAACCAGAATTGTTCCTGTCTAAAGGAAATGCAGGGACAAAAATGGAGTAGAGACTGAAAGAAAGGCCACCCAACCCAATTTGAGATCTATCCCATGCACGCACACCAAATCCTGTTACTGATGCCATATTCTGCTTGAAGACTTGAGTCTGGCACGGCTGCCCTCTGAGAGGCTCTACCAGCAGCTGACTAAGACAGATACAGATACATACAGCCAACCAATGGACTGAGGTCAGGGAACCCTATGGAAGAGTTAGGGGAAGGACTGAAGGAGCTGAAAGGGATTGCAACCCCATAGGAAAAACAACAGTGTCAACTAATCCAGACCCCCAGGAGCTCCCAGAGACTATGCCACCTACCAAAGAACATACGTGGGCTAGTATGTGGCCCAGGGCACATGTGTAGCAGAGGACTGCTTCATCTGGCTTCAGTGAGAGAGGATATGCTTAATCCTGTGGAAACCAAGGAAGAAGGTTGCTGAGGAGGTGAGGTAAGGGTGTATGGGCAGATGGGGAGCATTCTTTCAGAGGCAGGGGAAGAGGTAAAGAACTTGGAGAGGGGGAACAGGAAGGGGACAACTTTTGAAATGTAAATAAAGAAATAATTTTTAAAAACCTACTCTAAAAAATACATGTAAATGTTACTTTAACACATTTTATTTCTTAGGAATAGTTTTCTATGAAAAATTCTTTATTAACTGAAATTATAATCTTTTAAGAAAAATTACTTTTACAATACTATTGAAGCATAATTGACAAATATGAGTTGTTTCTATTTTAGGTAGGAGCACCAACATTTTTTCATTCATACAAAAACACATTGAGAAATGGTTGCTAGAATCAAACAATTAATTCTATTAGCTTAGAGGATCACCACTTTTGTTCCTTTATCTGTGTATGTATGTATGTAGGGGTACATGTGTATATGTGTGTGTGTGTGTGTGTGTGTGTGTGTGTGTGTATGTGAGTGAGTGTGTGTATGTGTATGTCTATGTGAATGTTTGTATATATGTCTATGCCAGTAAGTATGTGTGTGTGTGTGTGTGTGTGTATGTGTGTGTGTGTATGTGTCTGTGTACCTGACTGAGGAATTAGGAATTGCCTAAGATCTACCCTCACCAAATTTCTCATGAGTTCTATGCTAACCACCATCATAATGCTCTTTATTATGTAATTTTTTTATCATATAGCTGTTTATTAGAATGGTTTCAAAATATTAAAAGCTTTCTCCTAGTCAAAGACCTACTTATCTGAACTGGCTTAATAATTTGAAAAGTAGAAAATTTCTTATTTAAGCCTTGCTTGGTTCTCTCAGATATCTCAAACACATTGTCTACAACTAACAAGTGAATTTGAGCACATCTGATAAATCAGTACACACATTAGTAGAGCTCCTGATCAGTAAGAAATCAATGGGATAGGAAAGAAGTGAATGGTTACAGAAGATGGGAGTTGCTGACTTTTTAGGATATTGCTCACTTTAGATCACTTTACTAGATTATATGAATGATAGTTAATAAATATGAGACTTAGTCTTTGCTATAGAGAATATGCAGTATAAATGGAGAGATGAGTTGTAGAGATCAAAGGCAATAACCACCAGGGCATTAATTTTGCAAAGCTAGAGAATCAAATACAAGGTATGTACACATGGTAAGCTGATGCTTTACCACTGAGCTACATCTCCAGTCCAAATATAGATCCTAATTATGTCATCATATAATAATCAAACAGTATTTATTGAAGACAAAAGCAGCACTATTCCATGTGTGATAGATAACACAAGCAGACTGTAATGGACATGGTAGGAGAAGCGATAAAACAACATGAATGCTAAATATTTTAAAGAGAAAAGCATGAGACTTTAAATTTACTTAGTTTGTTCAGCTTATATTTAAAAATGCAATAAATTAATAATGCTAAATTTATTTTCCAAAAGAAAAGGAAGTTTAAGATCAAGATATAAAATGATTCATTGTCCAGTAATACCTACCTTTTTGCTAGAGCCCCACATCAGGATGGGAGAAGAGTGTCTCATTGTAACCCCATAAGGCCACTAATCTAATTCTTAGTAGTAACTAAATGACTTTGCGAATTCCTTAATTGCTAAAGCCATCATATTAGGGACAACATTTCAACATATAGATTTGAGGGGAGACAGTGAAGCAATGCATGCATGACATCTCCTTTAATAGCAAAACACAAGACTAGAATATAGACACAGTAACATAGATGTCCACATTATCGACAAGGTGTAAAAGCAGGAGTTTTCATGGGTCACCTGCAGCTTTAACCAAAGTACAGAAGCAGGAAATACAAATGTTTTAGATTAGATGTTATAGAATCTAACATGCTACAATAAATGGAAATGGAGATAGCTAGAGAAATATTCTAATTATGACTAAGGAAAAGGTAGTAGAAATTGGCTGTAATGAATCGATGCAAGTGTTTGTATTGCAAGTTAATAATTTGGGGCAATATGCTGCAATAGAGCACAACTAATTACCAAAAGAGAAGAGTAAATTAGACAAAACAGTGTTCTGAAAAAGTGAACCTGTGTATAGCATAAAACATGGATTGTGTTGGAAGGGTTGGAGAGGCATATTGAGTGACTAATGTTGAGAGTGCTAACTGGAAAGGTTAGGGAATTTTCTCAGTACTTGACTCCATAAAATATAAATAGCGTGGTTCAAGCTGAGCATTTATATATGTTCACTGAATGTAAGTTTTATTTCAATACAAAAATAAAGACCAATTTTTAGAAGTGTGTATATAGCTGAGGGAACAAAGAATGATTCTTTTTCCTTTGTGTCTCCTATTAAATCCATCGATAAATCTAAGTGGCTGCCTTCTAAAGCCATCCTGAATCTAGCCCTTTCTCTCTATTGTTATCAATTCCTTTTTAGTACAGATCGGTGCCATTAGTTACTTCGAGCATTATAATGTCTGCCTAATGGTCTTTTGTTTTCTACTCCTGGCTCCTCCCCCCCCCCAAGCTTTCTTTGTATAACAACCAAATTCAGACCCATTACAATAGATTATGTCATTCCAACTGAAAATCTGTCAAGGTTACCCTCATGCTATTATGGCCTGATTCTAATTTACCAAGATCCCTGTAAGCTGACTTTTCTCTGTCTCCACAAGGTTATTTCCTACTTTTCCGTGTCCCAGACATCCTATCTTTGCTTTTGCTCAGAATCCAAACTCATTCTCAATCCAGAGCTTTTGAGTGAGCTCCTCTTACTCTGGCTGGGATGTTAGTCTGTGATGGTTTCTGTGCTCTTTCTTATCACATAAATCTCTACTTAAATACCACCCACTAGAAATAGTTATTTCTTACATAAGAGAAGAAAGACATAAAAACAGATTATTCAAATATTACAAAAGACCATGCTGATTGTTGATAGCCTGGGAATTGAAATAATATGATAAGATATTACATCTGGAAGGCCATTCTAAAGCCCTAATAGGTCATCCTCCATCACTCATAGTTAATATCCTAGTTCCTGCCAGGAAACACTATGGTGTAAAGGAAGCATGGAGTTGAAGTAAAGAGGATTTGAATTCCTCATGTTATTTAACCATCCATATCACTTAGCTTCAAAGAATGTTGGTCCGTGTTAAAATAGAAAGATAGTTCCTTCCATGTATTCCTCATGGTGATTGGAATTAACTTCTTAACTGTAAGTTTTGGAGACAGGGTCTCATATAACCCAGGCTGCTTTTAATTTACTATGTACCTTCTCAAGATGACTTTGAACTACTGATTAAGTCTAATAAAGTTTATTAAATGTTAGCTATTGTGCTAATGCACTAATGATTAATGAATGAGCTGAGGTATTAACATTTTTAGGATAATAAGGATGTTCAGCTTACACAGATAACAAATGAGAATTTTGTCCATTGAGAAAACTATTCATACAAATATTCATGGCATCGGTTAGCTTTCATGCTGTTAGGTAGCACATGTCAGAGTTCTGGATGTGGTGCTGCTATCAGATTCAGTTTGGTCATCCAAATCATCTTGAGGGGAGTTTCATTAAACAGAGCTTATACTTGTTCACCAGAATCTGAGAGATTACACTGCATTTTCAATTGCTGAATTAACTTGCTTCAGACAAGCTGAAAACCATCGCATGAACTCAAAGACAATAAAAAGGAAACAGACCTCCTTCTTCCTCTCTTTGCCTCCATCTGTAGAATGAAGTTAATGAGACGTTGCAGATTTGCCAGAAGGCACTCTTTGTCAAATTGCTTTGGGTATAAGTACAAAATTGCAACACTTTTGTCTTAAATGTGTGTCACATTTATGCATTTTTGAATCAGTGTGGGTTCACAGGTTGTGTGGGAATCTTCTGTAAGTTTGCAGTTATTTTGTCAAATTCAGGCATCTGCTATGGCCATGTCGATGGGCCCTGGGCAAAAGAACGGAGGGCATTGCCCATTGTCCCTGTCATGATTCTCACAGTTGTCCTTGATTGTTTGTAATATATACAAATGGAGGTATACTTGGAGAAAGGAAGACATCTGTCTTCCAGATGGTGTTTGGGGGAAGTCAAATGGTTCATAACATGGAAACTATGGCTCAGTTTCTAATGCTCAGTCTTCTGTGTTGGTTCATTCATCCAAAGAATATTGTCTGAGGAAGTCCTATCAATGTTGATTAACATCACTTCTAATTCCATGCCCATAGTATATTTGATCAAGAAACCCCTTTTCTGATGGATTATTTTCTCATTATATTTTGATTGACTCTTGCCTTATAGATTACAAATCATTGGACTATGATTACAGAATATCCCAAATGGAAAAAAAAAAAAAGAGGACTAAAGTCTGTTGGGACTTCTTCCTACTTCTTTCTTTGATATTTTCTACAAGTTTATTGGCTTTCCCATATATGATTTTTTTGCTTATATTTTCATTACAGCTTATTATAATTAAGGGTGTTTTTACAGCAAAGCATGGCAACCTTTACCTATATTCTCAGTACTCAGAAGGCAGACACAAAACACTGCTATGTGTTCAAGGCCAGTCTAGACTTGCTTTCTAGGCTAGCTCAGGTTATGGAGTAAAAAGATTATCTCAAAAAAATTTTATAACACTAGTAAGGATTTTTACATAAGGTGGTTATTGTTGGCATCAGGATCTCCAAACCGGTGATGTCACACCTAGGCGACAGCGTGACCCACCCACCTGTTGCCAGGGCAAGAGCCACCATATTCCAAGAAGAGCAGAGATGGTGTATCAGTTATTATTTATTTAAAGAGTGAAATTGTTTTATAAAGAGAACTTTGTACAGTCCAACGAGTTGGCAGGTAACTTCCACTTCTAATGTTCAAGAGGAAATTGAATACTTGATTTTTTATTTTACTGTTTTCTTTATAGTAAAAAATAAAGTGAGAGTATTACTTAAAAGATAGAAGAATTTGTTAGTGGCAGAAATTATGTTCTTGAATTTTCCTATTTTCAAGTGTCTTAGATTTTTTTACAGAATGCTTCTCAGTGTGTTTTGTCTTTCTATGAAAGAGACTCTGCCCTTCAAGTAAAACCTCAGCAAATGTTCAAAAATGAAAAAAGCACTTGCAGCAGAAATAATATTTAAAGTCTGTAAATTGCATTAGTATTAATTCAATGCTCGAGTACTGCTGTGAAACTATGAATATGAACAATCTGATTAACGCCATTTTACAGCCGATTCTGAGGACACATTTGGCATGGTTTGACTTAGAAAGTGTCGATGTAAATCCTAAATTTTTATAATATTCATCAGAGCAGTTAAAAATGATGATTAAATTAAGCTCTGTTTGGAATGTTGCCATCAACTTATTTTTACAAAAGATAAGCTGCACATTTATTTTAGTTACAGGATAGGACTATGCCAAATACATTACATGTTTCAATGAGTCCATCAGCCATTCACAAGGGTCCATAGTCTCTTTTATTCACTGATACACAGGAATGATTAGTTCTCAGAAGTACTTCAGGGTCTGGTAAATCTACTCCATTGCTGCTGGAGTTCTTAGTAGTCATTCCATAGTACTGACATCTCCAATACTCTGGGGTCCTTTGTTGCAACTGGGCTTTTCCAATAGCCTCTCATAAGCTCCCTTCATGGTGTGAGGCTCAACTTCTTTGCACGATCCCTTCAGTCCTGGGCCATCAACTTTAACTGAGGCTTCACCTTTACCAAGTGCCTCTCATAGTGACAAGCTTCAGATGTTCTCCATGATTCCTTCATGTCTTCAAAACCGGTACCACCTGGGTGATTTTTATACATTACAAAGTCCAGCTGGAACATGATATACAACCTCAGCTATCTCTGGAACACAGCTTTTTTGTGCTCTCAGAAAACACTTCCCAGAAGATGTCACCTCTGTGATGCTGATCTTCTCTTAATCGCTGCTAATTTCTTAGCTCCAGATAACTAGCATCAATTGCCCCAACAACCCCCACTACTCATGACTCTAAAGCCAGAGGCACATGACTGGATCTTCCACATTTTGCTGCTTGGTGGAGCTAGAATATTGCCACCTTTTTCTACTACATTATCACTAACTTTCTGTTTTCCAACTTTCTCACTGCCTAAGCTTGGTTGTCCTGGAACTTGCTCTGTAGATTGACCTTGAACTCAGCAATCTGCATGGCTCTGTCTCCTGAATGCTGGTATTATGTGTACCACCATGCCTGGACTTAAACTTTTCTTTACCTGGAACTTGCTTTGTATCAGTCTGGCTCTGAACTCAGAAATCTGCTTATATCTGTATCTTGGGAATAAGGTGAGTACTGCCGTGCCTGGGTTGTAGTTCATTCCACATTAAAAGTCCAAATGAAAACAATAACCAGGTAATAATGCCTAACATGATATAACTATGCCTTGTTCAACAGCAAAAGCATGACAATACACTTAGCTGGATGACAACTTGGCCCGACGTCACCACTTTCTTAATCTCCTTGAACACAGGATTCATCTCCATTCCACTTCCCGGTTCCCCTTTAATACTTGAACCATACATTTCGGATTTGTCCTTTCTAGGCTTGCTACACTTGATCAAAATGCTCTTCATGAGAGTGAACAAGAAGACAGTCTATGCTGGGTTTCTCTGAGACTTCCTTTGTCAGTGCAAAGGAAGTTCATAAAAATCCCTTTACCTTAGCCGCAGGTGGACTCTTCAGACAGGATAAAAAGCAGCCACATTCTTCACCAAAATATTACAAGAACAGTCTCTAGGCCACACACTAAAATTCTTCTCCTCAGATAAACCTGTTGAGCTAGGACCCCACAGTTCAGAACTGGCTCAAGAACACTGTGTTCCATGCTTCTATTAGTGTGTCCCATTATTAAGCCCCACTTAAAGCATTCCACTGCTTTACAAAGTCCCAGAATCCACATCCCTCCAGAAAAAAGCATAGTCAGGCTTATCATAGCAATACCCCAGTCCCTAGTAACGACTTCTCTCTTAGTTAAGGTTTCCATTACTGTGAAGAGACACCATCACCATGGCAATTTTTATTTAAAAGAAAAAAACATTTAATTGGGGTTAGCTTACAGTTTTAGAGATTTAGCCCATCATCATCATGGCAGGAAGCATGGCAGCATCCAGGCAGACTGGTTTCTGGAGGAAGAGCTGAGAGTTCTACATCTTAATCCCAAGGCAGCCAGAGTACTTATCAGGCATGTCCTTGCTGGTCTGGGTTAACTCACTCAGGATGATATTTTCTAGTTCCATCCATTTGCCTGCAAAATTCATGATACTCAGAGTTTTGATAGCTGAATATTACTCCATTGTATAAATGAACTACATATTTTAGTATTCATTCTTCAATTGAAGCACATTTGAGTTATTTTCAGTTTCTGGGTATTATGAGTAAAGCATCTATGAACATTCTTCATATGTCCAAAGGAAAGAATTTGAATACACACACACACACACACACACACACACACACACACACATGAAGACATTTCCAAAGGAGATATAAAAATACCAACAAAACAAAACTAAAAACAAAAAAATCTATCAGCTGAAAACAATCATCCTTAAATTTCAAAGTTCTCTATCATTTTATCCTTTGTGTTTCAACAATTATGTTCTCTTTGAGTCTATACTAAAAAAATACTCATACAGAGTATTTTCATTACCCTAAAACTATGCTGCACTGTTTCTTTCTCAACTGATGACCATCAGTCATGTATCTGTATTGTAGCTTTATCTTTTCTAAGATGTCAAGTAGTTCAATAGTTTACTATATAATCTTTGCAGTTGGCCTGCTCTCAATCAAATATATATATATGACTCTACCATATTCTCTTATCATTAGACAGCACAATCCTCTTAAGATGAACATTTCTTTGTCTAGATATATCGAAATGTATTTGTCTAGTCATCCAACTATGAGACATCTTGATCACTTCCAAATTCTGGCAATAGTTAAAGGAGATGCTGCAACACCTACATGCAGATTCCCAAGTGTGCAATGGCTTGCAGGTTCTTTGGGTAAACAACAAAGAAAACAGTTTCAGAATCACATGCTAATGGTGTGTTTAGTTTGTAAGAGTCACTGTCCCTCTGTACTGTCAATGTTTTGAATTTTGGACATTCTGCAGAACAGTGATGGCATCTTGTTGTTCCAATTACATTTCCCCAAAATACATGACATATGATATGGAGTATCATTTCTTATTCTTGTTGGCCATCCATCTTAGGTTTCTATTCTTATTAGCCATCCATCTTAGGTTTCTATTAAGTTCCTTAGTCAAGAAAATGGACTTTGTCTTGATGATACACTTTACTTCATTTATACAGATTTCCTCAGGAGTTATTAGTCTGCTTGAAAGAAAATTAAAACTGGGAAAGTCTCCCAAAAAGAATTCCATGTGATCACTACAGTTTCAGTCATGTACAAGTCAATTGAGGAGAAATTACAGGTTCTAGTACAGTTTCTTTCCTGACTTTTAAAAGAATAAAACTATATGACTATTTAATGGATGATTTTATATTTTATAAGAAGGATACTCTATGGCTAGTTTTAGAAAACATTTTGACTGTAATAATACTGTTTATAAACTGAGTTTAGTAATAGCTGAAGAGTCTTCCTATTACATATAGCTCTCTTAACCAATACTGGTCTTTAAAATGCTTAAATGCTTAAACTGCTAAACTGCATTATAGAGCTCTCTCGCTCTCTCTCTCTCTCTCTCTCTCTCTCTCTCTGTATAAAGTTGTGGTAGTTGTGAGTTCTTGGATGTGTAGTTTGGTCTTCTGTAAGAGCAACAAATATTCTTCACTGCTGAGCCATTTATCCAGCCCCATAATGTATTCTTAGAGCACAGAACTAGTTCTGTCACAGTATAAGAGACCAATACATGCAAAGTATTGAATGGACTTCACATCTAGAGAAGTACTATCTAGTGTAAGTGAAAGTAATATTTTGTTACATTATGTACTTAAAGGTCACAATGACCAGGGTATCGTCCAGAAAATTTCTTATAAACTTATAAAACCTTAATTTACTGATAAAACATTACAATGATGTAACTACAACAGCAAAACAATAAGTCTTGAAGATGACATAATGTTCCTTCAATCTAATAGCTTCATTTGACATTTTTCGAAGTTGAAAAAGGAGAAAGTCCAAATATGGGTAAAATTGAAATATAAGTTTTAAAACCCAGATTTTCCAGTAAAGAAATCTGTTTTTGTACAGAAGTGTAGTGGTGAATAAGGCACCTGGCGTTTTTGTTGTTTCTTCCATAGTAAGACGGAACCTCAAGGTCAGCACTACATCTAAAGTCATATTGACACTGATGTCAAAGTAGCCTTTGAACTAAACTTCTATATGATGCCCTGCTACCTAAGTTATTTCAGAGTTATTCCTATAAATGATATGTAAGTAAAATATTTAAGCAAACCCAATACTTTTCTGCCTGGTAGCCATATTTTCTATAATTGGAAATGTTTAGAGAACAGTAAAATTATAAAATATTAAAGATATATCTGTTATAATTACCTATCATCAAGCTAATAAAGGATTTTTTTATTCTCCTCTGATGATCTTTTCATTGGCTACTTCCAAAATCATTTGGACCCTAACTCTCTCACTCCTACCAAGATGGAGGTCATTACAGAAAGCCAAACTACTCAAACTACAAAGAACAACTGACCATAGGAGTCCCAAACCCAGGTGATACATGTAAAACGCATCCCTACATCTCAGGGAACACTACAAAAAGGGAGAAGGAAGGGGTATGAGAAGCAGAAGACCAGAAGTCTGCTGCCAGATTCTGTCTTCTAGATATGACAGAGAAGTGATGCCCATAAAATTGCAACAATATGACTGTCTAAACAAGACCCGAACAATGTTAATATCAATTGACATGATAATGTGGATGGGGAAAGTTTCCAATCCCCCCCCCCAGATGAACAGATATAGGCAACTAATGACTGCCAAGAAAGGAAGAATTAGCCTTCTCTAAGGATGAATCCCCTAGTTGGTTATCCAATACCAAGTGACTTTACTTCTAAAATATATACACAAATATACTAAATAGAGTCAACAGGATATATCTGTATAATTATTCATGTTTTTCATGCATATGTATGTATAAAACAAAAATTAAAGATAAAGAATATTAACCTGGAATGTATGATATCATGATTCAAAGTGTTTTTTCCCCAAGGTAAGCATTCCAGATGTGCTGACCCCTGAGATTTGATTTGCCCAGATGCAAGAAAATAGACTGCATAATTTGTGGTAGTGAAGCCTCTATTCCTACTATCTCCTATTTAAAAGAAGTATTAAGATTAGTAAGATCCACTCAACAAGAAGGAAACCATGTCTGGTGCTGGAAACCTAGTCAACTACCTAGGGGTATTAAAGTCATGACTATCTCGGAGGAGAACCTGAAACCAACACTTTACTAAACTAGCACAATCCCTAAGTACATTCTAAATATTTATCTTCACCTCTTATCAAAGTAACATTTTCTTGTAGATGACAGAGGACATTTCATAAAACTACAACCAATCAAAAGTCAGAGTTATAGAACCCAGTCTCAATGAATATATCTAAAAATAAAACCCCTTACCAAAGACTAATGAAATATTACATAAACAAGGCAAAAAGTGTATAAAAGCCAGAAAATCAGAAGTTTGCTGTGAGACTTTGTCTTCTAGAAATATCAGAAGCTTTGCCCACAAAATCTAACCAGTGTGGCTACCTAAACATGAGCTGAACAAGGACATCAACAGACATGCAAGCAGATGGGAGAGAGCCTATGAGGTCTCCACTCTACACAAAGAACCATAGGGTACTAAGAATGCTGTCTTTCCCAGGGAAGAGTTCGCTGTTTTATTATCTAATATCAAATGATAAATACTGAATTACCAATTGGTATTGTCCATATGGTCAATATGATATCATACAGATATCATGCAGACAGAGAAGGTTATATTTAAGAATGTATATGCATGCATATATCTACATGTAACAACAATTAATTTAAAACGTGGCAAAGAATTTGAAAGAAAGCTGTAAGAAACATATGGGAAGCTTTACAAGGAAAAGAGGTAAAGGGGTGATACAATTATATTGTACTCTCAAAAATAAAAGAAATAATTTAAAAATTATAGAAAAAGAGGCTTTGAATTTGAGAGAGGGTGGGGAGCATGAAAGGGGTCAGAGGGAGATTATATTTGTGATGTGATTATATTTTCATTTACAAAAGTATAGGGAATGGAAATGAATTTAAGACAAATATTTATAACTAATTTTTCAAAAATGATGAAAGATTAGGAAGAAATACTGGAGCAAATTTTAGAGAAAAAGTTCTTGAAGAATCTAAGTTTAGATAAAGTTGACAAGTAAGGAGTGCTCTGACATATTAGGCTCTTACAAAATGCTTCCTTTTGCATTGAGTTTCTTTGCACAGTTACATTAAAGCTATAAGTTCAGACTTGAAGAAGCTAGATAGAAATTGTGAGTCAGGATTAACTGAATTTCTTAACAACAGCCATTTATATTTGATAATTCATTGTGCAGGTACAATATCTAAACCTTCAAAATTTCTTGCTCATTTTTAGTTTTAGAATATATGCTTTCAACCATGACAATTATATTTTATTATATTTTAAATGTGTACAAATGTAGAACTTACCATGATGCCCTAAGAATGGTTGTATATTTGGCACCATCCCCACTTGAGTATAACCATCATCTTCTCTTAGTTAGTCTTCCCCAGCAATAATCAAGAACTTCCCATAATTTGACTTTTGGTTGTAGTATAGAATAAGTAAGGTTTACTAAAATATTTTTACAAGAACTGAACCTAGACATTTTCAGCAAATAAGTCCACAAAACTTAATAAAGAGCTAGTGTGAAATGTAAGTGAAATGGAAAACTCTCACACTTGAGTAGATTTCTGATTCAGATATAAAATTTATTATTTGTCATTGATTTTTACATCAGTGCTTATGCAGCTAGATTGGTGTAAATAATAGATAAGCCATGATTTGTTTCAGATATTAAAACTCTATCTCAAAAGTTTCTCCCACAAAACATGCAGAAATAGTGAGATTGTATGTATATTTATTTTTATGACATATGTGACTCTTCATATCTAAGTATGAGCGAGCCATGTGCAATCTTGATAATGCATCATTATGTCATTTTTAAAGTTTATGCTTCAGTACCACTCAATCAAATTACGATAAACCTCAAAAATATTCATAGTGCTTTAAGATTATGATTTTGTGTTGGGCCACATTCATGGCTGTCCTGATCTCCATGCAGTTCACTACCTGTAGATTAGCCATAATTGCATGAGCTATGGGCCAGTAAGTACTATTAGATAAAATTAATTTATAATGATAATGATCTTGAGATGGTAGATGGAAGTCACAATAAGAGAACTCCCATTGAATTCCAAGATTAACAACTGTCTGCTTTAGCATTTTAGTTTACACAATGTATTGCTGGTCATAATGTATAGCATGAGAAGACTGTGATAGAGTAATACTTCTTATGTCCTTCTCATGGGTTCAGCCCTGTAAGCCTCCCTGTCCTCCCAATCTATGCTTTCTCACCAAACTTTCAGATAAACCCAGGGTTCTACATCCAGTGTCCCACCCTAACTTGGCCACAACAACCTGTGCAGCAAGACAACCTCTAGGCTTCACTTAGGACTTGTGCTTGTCCCTTCTACATCCTATCACACTACCAAGCCAGATTTCCCACTTCCTTCTCCACCATCTAGCTGTTTGACTCTTTCTGACTTCTCCACATTCCCTAACTCCCTACTAACCCACCAGATCTAGCCCAGAATACTAATCTTGCCTAGATTTGTCTCCTGTGCCTGCACCAAAAAATGGTCTCTATGTTTCAGTCAGGACCCTCCCTATTGATTCACCAACCAAGAGACATTCCTTTTTTGTGTTTTTGTTTTTTTGTTTTTTTTGAGACATGGTCAAGGGGCATTCCTATGCCATATCTAAGCTTTCTATCCAACCAGATCAAACCGTACCCTCCAGGCTTGGACCAGTAGACCTTGTATACTATGCAGTCCCTTCTGTCCACCTGACTTTATTCCAGCCAAGCCATTTCTAATCTCTGGGTACAATCTATTTGTACATCTTATCTTCTGTCTCAACCTGCTCTGTCCATATCAGATTTAGAACTAACAAAAGTGGTCCACCTGCCCAGATCTTATCATAAAACCACAAATAGTATGAAAAATTAAGCAATTGTCTTCTCTTGAAAATTATAGCAGTCCTATAGAAATGTTTTGTCAATGCAAATTACCTAAATGAGCTCCAGGACACAGAATTTAAAGGAAAAATCATAAACTTCATCATAGATTTCATGAAGTTAATAAATAGCTCAACGAAATTAAGAAAAAGAGCTTAAAGGGAACAAACACTTGTGTGATGCCCTTGGCAAAAATATCTAAAGCTGAAGAAAATGACAATGATAATCCAGAACCTAAAAATGGATTTTAATAAGATAGAAATATTGAGAACTCAAATTGAAATTAATATGGAATTAAAAGCATAAATAATTCAACTAGAAAACTCATAGGAAAGGAATCAAGCTGAAGAGTGAATATCAAGACTAAGACATAAAATGAATAATCTAAACCAAATACACAAAGAATATAAATAATATAAAAGTATAATAATATTAAATACAACCTTTGAATTATTGACATAAATGAGGGAAAAGAATACCTAGTCAATGGTATCCACCAGCAACCGACTAAGACAGATGCAGATACTCACAGCCAACCATTGGACTGAGCCTGGAACTCCAGGAAATAGGGAAAGAACTGAAGGAGCTGAAGGGGATTAAAAACCCACAGGAAGAACAACAGTATTAACTAACCTGGACCACCAGAGCTCACAGAGACTAAACCACAAACCAAGGAGTATACATGGGTAGTTCCATGGTTCCCTTATCTGGCATCAGTGGAAGGGGATGTGCTTCGTCCTGTGGAGGTGTGATGCCCCAGAGAAAGAGGAGGCTAGAGGGTGATGTTGGAGTTGGTGGGTGGGGAGCACCCTCTTAGAGTAGGGGAATGGGGTAGGGTGATTGTGCAGGGCGGGCCAGGAAGGAGGACAACATTTGAAATGTAAATAAATAAGTCAACTAATAAAAAATCACATATAAAGAAAAACCTACGAGAATAATAGTTGATATCTCAATGTAAACTTTGAAAGCCATATAAATAAACAAACAAACAAACTGGAGCAATGCATTTCAAGTCAGTCAACCTAGAGTAACATACCCAGAAAAACTATATGCCATGATTAAATGGAAAAGCAAAACTTTTCATGACATAAACAGTATTAAATTTTATATTCAACAAAGCAAATCTAAAGAAATACAGGAAGAACTAATTTGTGCTGAAGAGAGGAATGAGCATAGCAGACAGACCATGGAAAGACGTGTAAGAGCACAAGGACCACAATTAACACATCCAGATCAATAATAACTTTATATATCAATGGCCTCAATTCTCTGCCCAAAAGACACTGGTTGACTGAATGGGTCAATAAAATCCATCTATTCGTTGTCTACAAGAAACACATCTATTTTTAAGATGGGCACTGCCTTAGAACAAAAGTACAACAAAAAGACTCTAATGAAATGAGACCAAGAAGCAAGCAGGAGACACTGTGGTAACAACTGAAAAAAAAAAAAAAAGACCAAATTAAAGCTAATCAATAAAATCAAGACATAGAAAGACACAGAGAAGAACACTTTATTCTAATGTAGGGAAGAGTTAGCCAAGAAAACATTCCTAACCATATATGTACAAACTCTTGGGCACCCAACCTGTGGACCCAGCTATTCCACTCCTGGGCATATACCCAGAAGATGCTCCAACATGTAATAAAGACACATGTTCCACTATGTTCATAGCAGCCATATTTATAATAGCCAGAAGCTGGAAACAACCCAGATGTCCCTCCACAGAGGAATGGATACAGAAAATGTGGTACATTTACACAATGGAATACTACTCAGCTATTAAAAACAATGACTTCATGAAATTCATAGACAAATGGATGGATCTTGAAAATACCATCCTGAGCAAGTTAATGCAGTCACAAAAGAATGAACATGGCATGTACTCACTGTTAAGAGGTTATTAGCCCAAAAGTTTGAAATACCCAAGAGTCACTTCACAGCAACAGTAGTTCTGAGTGTGATGTCCCAAATGGAGGGCTTGGAGAAAGGACTGAAGGAGCTGAGGGAGTGTGTAGCCCCAGGGAGGTAGCAACAGTGGCAACTGGCCTGACCCCCAATACTTCTGGAGACTGATCCACCAACTAAAGAATACACATGGAGAGACCCATGGTGCTGGTCACAAATGCGACAGAGGAGGGTCTTGTTATCTGTCAGGGGGAGGAGAGGCCCTTGGGCCTGAGGGTGTTAGATCCCCCAGTATAGGAGAATGACAAGGAGGAAAGAGGAGAGTGAGTGAGTGAGTGAGTGAGTGAGTGGGTGGGTGGGTGGGAGGGTGGGTTGGAGAATATCCCCATATTGGCAGAGGGAAGGTGGAGGGAATGGGGAGGTTCCAAAGGGGAGATCTGAAACATTTGAAATGTAAATAAAATATGAAAAAAAAATTTACTATTGCGTTTAAGTACACAGATTAACATCAATCTCTTAATAGTAGTTGATTTCAATACTTCATTTTCTTCAATAGCTGGCCAGGTTTTTTTTTTTTAAACAAAACAGAAACATCAAAATTAATTGACATCATAAATCAAATTACAGATACCTACAGAAGATTCCATCAAAATATCCACATCCTACTTAAGAGTATAAGTAAGCTTTCCTAAGATAGACCACATCCTGGAAAACAAAAGAAGCCTTTACAAATTTAAGAAGTTCAAAATCACTCTTTGTATCCTATCAGGTCACAATGCAATAAAACTTAAAATGGACAGCACACAAAGCTCTAATAAATATACACCCTCACTGATATTTAACACCTCATTACTGAATTATGGATGAGTCAAAGAAGAAATTAAGAAAGAAATAAAAGTACTTTCTGGGACTAAATGGAGTGAAAACATGTCACAACAAAACCTCTGAGATGCACTGAAAGCAGTCCTAAGAGGGAAATTTATAGCTCTAAGGGGCTACATTGAAAAATCTGAAAGAGGACCCATAAAAGGATTAATGATGCAACTCGAAAGTTAGAAAAACAAAGGCAAACTGAATCCAAACCCAGCTGACAGTAAGAAATAAAAATCCGTGAACTAGAAACAAAGAACACATTGGTTCTCTGAGAAAATAAACAACACGTCCTTGACTGGGCTCAAATAACCAAAAGAAAGAAAAAAGAGGACACAAATGAACAAAATCAGAGATAATCTAGAAAACCTTATAAGAGATGCCAAAGAGAATGAGAGTATTATAAGGGAATACATTAATAACGTGTATTCTACGTTCCTGGAAAATGTAGAAGAAAGAAGTGAATTTCTTGATAAATGTAATAAACCCCATACATGGATTTAAAAACAATAACAACAAAATATGTTCATGTCTATAGATGCAGAAAATGCTCTTGATAAAATCCAACATGCCTTCATAATAGAGGCATGAATGAGCCTAGAGGGAGTGTACTGCAACACAATTAAAGCTGAAAATGAGAAACCCACAGCCAACATAATTCTAAATAGAGAAAACCTTGCAGCAGTCTCAGAAGTCAAGAAGGAGGTAGAGATATCCACTACTCCCACTCTGTTTCAATGTTCTGTTAGATGTGCAGGTTGGAACAACAATACAAAAGAAGCAAATGGACAGGATTCAAATACAGTAAGAAGTCAAACTTCCCTATTTACAGATGACATGATACTATACATTAAAGACTCTAAACATTCCCCCAAAAACTTCCAGAAGGAATAAACAAATACAGCCATGTGGAACGATACAAAGTCAGCTTTCACAGTAGCTCTTCCATATAGCAACCACAAACACATGGATAAGATCATGGACACACTCTCATTCACAGTAACCTCAAAAAATATGTGGGGATGAACCTATCCAAGGAAGAGAAAGACCACTACAATGACATTTTTATGCCTCTGAAGAAAGATTGAAAAAGACACAAGAAAATGGAAAGAGGCCATGCTCAGTGATTAGTAGAATTTAACACTGTGAAAATGACCATTTTACAAAAAGCTATTTGTAGATTCAGTGCAATCCCATTCAAAATCCCCATAGCATTCTTCACAGAAATAGAATGGAAAAAAAAACTAAAATATATATAGAACCATAAAAATCTAGGATATGTAAAACATTTTTGGCACAAAAAAATGCTTGAGGGATTTATCATTCCAGATCTTAAGATATATTACAGAGCCATAGTAATAAAACAACATAGTACACACACACACACACACGCACACACACACACA
>JADRCH010000040.1:15027433-15041325 GCA_019843965.1 Rhynchomys soricoides | reverse complement strand
TCACACACATACACACACATACACACATACACATAAACACACACACATACATACACACACAGACACATACACACACATACACACACACACACACACACACACACACACACACACACATGAAAAACAAAAACAGACACCAAAAACCAAAAACCGAAAAACAGAAAAACATCTAGACCAATGGAACAAAATGAAAAACCCAAACATAAGTTCACAGAACATCAGTCCCTTAATACTTGTCAATGATGTTAAAATACATAATTTTGAAGAAAAGAATGCATCTTCAACATATGATACTGGGAAAACTGGAAATCGTCATGCAAAAGAATAAAATTAGATCTGATTTTATTACCTTGCACAATAACTAACTCCAAATGAATCAAAAGACCTAAACATGAAACCTCAAACACTCAAATTTCTAAGAAAAAAATCATAGACAATACAGTATATGATATAAATATAAGAAAGAACTTAACAAAATGGACTTCATTTGTCTACAAATTAAGGCCAACAATTGACAAGTGGTACATCATAAAACCAAAAAGCTTCTGTGCAACTAAAGAAACAATTAACCTGGCAACAAGGAACCCACACTCTGGGAAGAAATCTTTGCAAACTATTCATCTGATAGAGAGTTAATATCTAGAATACATAAGAACTCAAAAACAGAGAATTAACAAATTAACCCATTCAATAAAATGGGCCTTGGATCTAAATAGAAAGTTCTAAAAGTGAAAAGGAATGAAAGAAAGGAAGGAAGGAAGCAAGGAAGAAAGAAGGAAGGAAGGAAGGAGAGAAAAAGGAAGGAAGGAAATAAATAAATAAATAAATAAATAAGGGGGAAAGGAAGGAAAGAAGGAAGGAAAAATACAGCTACAAAATATTTCAAAAATGTTCATTGTCACTAGCAATCAGGGAAATACAAATTCAAAACAACTTTGCTCTAGTCAGAAAAGCTAAGACCAACAAAACAACTGACAAGAAACGTAAAAAGAAATGCCAGGGAAGGGAAGTTTTCACCCACTGTTGGTGGGATTACAAACTGGTGTAGACACTATGGAAATCACTGTACAAAATTCTCAAAAAGCTAAAAATAAAACTATCATATGACCCACCTATACCATTCCTTGACATGTGGCCAAAGAACTTGCATCTTGCTCTACAGATACTTGCTCAGCCATGTTCATTGCTGCTCTATTTTCAACAACCAAGAAACAGAAAAATCTAAGAATAATTCGCCAACAAATGGTGAATAAAAATGTGGTATACATACACTATGGAATACTATTCAGCTGTAAAATAAATAAAATCATGAACTTTTCAGGTAAACGAGTAGACCTAGAAAAGATTTCATTGAGTGAGAAAACCCAAACCTGGAAAGACAAAGTTCACATTTTCTTTCTCAACTGTGGTATCTAGTTCCAATTCATCAGATGTGAGTATATATCTCGGAGTTAATATTGATTCCGGGAATGTAAAATGGTAGTTATTGCTAGAGTATGGGGATTGAGGAACAAAATAGAGGGAAATAGCAATGTACAAATGATCTGGGAAATGGGAAAAGGGGTCTCTTTAGGGAGAGGGAAGAAGGTAAATAAAGAAGAAATGAAATAAAAAATAAGGATGTCTGAAAAGTCATGATGATGATTCTACTAGCTATTAATCTAAAAATATAATATTCATAATTCTATATAAATATACAAAGAATGACATTTTTCTCATCTGAACTAACTTATGATGCTCTCTCCAAGAACTTAAAGCCACCTAACCCCAATACCAAACACAACATGCTCTCTTTTGAGTTGTTGACCAGAGCTGTCCAAGAGTCTACCCAAACATTTTGCTATCGCCTTTGGTTGTTCCTAAAAGATAGAAGATAAGCACTTATTATTGAAAACATTATGTGCTTTTGAAATGGCCCAGACACCCCTGAGCTGGAACTAATCAAATTAGCCTCCTTCCTAAGGACTACCTTAGTAGTACCAGAAAGTACCATTCAAACTTACAAAGGAAGGAAATAACCAACAGTCCTACCCAGCTATGATGCCTATGAACAACATAAATAAACAACGTGCATGGTACTATATAACCTCATGAGTGTAGTATTGGCATACATAGCGTAGCATACCTTGGTAGTAACCAACAGCTCCATAATTGGATGTAAGACCCATTCAACAAGAAGGAAACTGTACCAGTACAAGAAACCTAGCCAAATAGTCAGTGCTGAGAAGCCATGGATTTTGGAGGAGAACCTATACCCACTAGTTTATATAACCACTGAAATCCCATAAATAATTCCAAATATCTGTCCTTATACCCAAAGATAAGTGTAGTCTTCACTTCTCATCAAGGAAACCTCTCTTTGCCATAGATGGAGACCACTACAGAAAACCACAATTAATCACAATACAGAGTTGTGGAGCTCAGTTCTAATGGATACAACTATAAGAGTTCTGTACCTAAGGCTCATTGCAGAAGAGGATCACAGGCTTTTTGTGGGATTGTGTGTCCTGGGAATGTCAGAAGCTACACCCCCATCGTCTCACCAATGTGAATGCCTAAACAAGAGCTGACCAAGAACAACAGCTGTCTTAAAGTAGACATGTGAAACCCACATGGCCTCAAGCCTGCACAAAGAACCACATCAATCAAGAAATGCTGAGAGCAGGAGAAATAGTCTTCTCCAGAGAAAAGCACATGAATTAATAATCCAATACCAATGGTCAGCTCTGAAAACATTCATACAAGCAACATTATTCAGAATGAGCTGAATATCTAGGACTATATTATGTATATGTATATGTGTATGCATATAACAGCAATGAATGAAACAAGAGGCCATGGATTTGAAAGGGAGCAAGGAGGGGTGAGTACGTGGGAGAGTTTGTAGCATGGAAAGAGAAGAGAGAAATTATGAAATTATATCACAATCTCAAAAATGAAAGAAAATTATGATAATTTTCAGTCATGTAAATAACAAGCAATCCACCTTGTACTTTACCCATAGTGTTTCATAAACGGTGCAGCTTTTAATTATGTTACTGCTATGCAATAGCATTACAGTAAGGATAATCAGAATATTATTATTTCCTAAAGATGAATTTATTTTATGTATATGAGTACACTGTAGCTGTCCTTAGACACACCAGATGAGGGCATCAGATCCCATTACAGATGGTTGTAAGCCAGCATGTAGTTGCTGGGAATTGAACTCAGGACCTCTGGAAGAGCAGTCAGTGCTCTTAACCACTGAGCTATCTCTCCAGCCTAGAAGATTATTTTCTACTGGTAATAAGGAGTATGAATTCCACAAAGGAAGGGCTACCCACAATTACATTAAAGGACAAAAACTGCAGAGATATGATATCTGCTTATAGGTGCATTCCCTGTGAAAGAACATTCTCTTGTTATCCAGACCACAACACTGGGTATGGCCACCATGATGGGATGTATTCTGTGTATCATGTTCTTGAAAAGCACTTTGAACAACACACAGGTCATTTGCTATTCTCCACTTCCTTTGAAAAGGCACTTACTATCTATCATGAGATGATGATTTTAATTCAAGTCACATAGTTGACACTATTTCTTCCAAAAAAGTTCTTAAAATTGAAATTATGTCTATTGAATTTTCACATTAAATATTAAAATATGAATGTAAGATCATTTTGTTTACCTGTAGAGAACATAGTCTGTGTCTATTCAGAAAAAGAAGCCAAGATGGGTTAAGGGCAGAAAATGATCTGATGGGCAAATAACTCACAGCATCCATCCATACAGTGAAGGCAGAACAATGAAAATAGTCAGCTCAATCAATTTGAACAAATCAAAAGTTGGAAAGCACCTCTGGCTAAGCACTGGGACATATTAGCTAATAAAATTCACCCCCAAAGAGATGCCACACAGATCTTAACATGGTAATCATTCAAGAAACTTGGCCTTAATAGCCAACCCTGAGTAGCACCAATTTATTTTCTTAAAAATCTACATGAAATATGACGTGTTTCAATTATTTCTTTTCCACAATTTCTCAGTCCACTTATCCAGTAGGACTCTCAAAGAAAAAAATTAAAACTTCTTAAATAAAATTTACGTTTTATATAAATCCACATTTTTTATGCCTTTAGTAGGCTTTTCTTGAATGAGTATAGGAATTATAAATTTACATTAAAATTTAAATTTACATTTAAATTAAAATTAATATAAACAGAAAGAAAGGTGTTAGGGCAGCTTTCAAAAACCACAAACTTTAATATGGGTTTATATTAACATTAGAATTTCCACACTAAAATGTTTAAAATCTATCATTATGTTAGAATGAAAAAATTCTAATGAAAAGGAAAATATTTTTATTATTTAAGAAAATTCTCCCTAAGTGCTATTAAAACTATATAATCTAAAACTGGTATCCAAAGTATATAAATACCAACTGTGTAAAGAGTAAGCAATATGAACTCAGACCTATTTTATGGGGCACTCTCTACAGATGCCATTGTAGTGGTGACTATCCACACCATCAGTAACTGTCTTTCTGAGAATTAATGGAATTAATTCAGAGACTAACAAATTTCAGAATGATATACCATGGAAAAATTGGTGCCCTTGTTTAGACAACTGTGTGTGTCAGCAAAGTTAGTGGAAAAAACTGAAATGGTTCATTAGCATGGATGGAAGTATCTTCAGAATAGTGAGAGTTAATTCCATAGTAAAAGACTCCAAAGGTAATTACACAGAACTACAGTTGATTCTCATGGTACCAATGTAAACCATATGATTCAGATATTTTCTTAACTGGACCACACTGCTTTTTATCTATGTAAGTCAGAATAGTAAAGTATCTTCTGGATAATGCCTGATGAAGTATACTGCATAGTTTATTGGTTATGGGGAGTCCCAAAAGCAACTTAACAGTATATAATATTTGATTGGGCACTAAATAAGCTAACCCAACTTCATTCTATAATCCAAGCATAAAAATGTAAATTGAAAAAGCTTTACTATGCTATGGATTGCATTTGAGTGACTGGTCTAATCAAAGCTTGAACAATAAATCTATTTCGGAGCCTGGATTTCTTCTTTAAAGTTTTAAGATAGATGCATGGTTATATGTATATGTATATATATACAAGTATATATATTAAATATATAAGTATATACATATTTGAATATATATATATAAAGTGTATATATATTCAGTAGTGAATATGTATATACTCAAATATATATTCAAATGAATATCTGTTTAGTTTCTAGTGGTGGTAATCAATGAATTTATCTAATTGATGTCATGTTATACGAAAATAACCTACCTCTGGGTAAGTAATTTTATGATGGATACTCATGGCTTTAGCATAGTGTCATACAAGTTGTAGACATACCTAATGAGCTCCCAGTATAGAGAGTATACAGATTAATACAGCAAAATGAGAATCAGGCCTTTTCCTCTTTTACTCAAAACTCTTTATTTATGACTGCCAGATAATATCCCAGATTCGGTCATAATTTAAGGCACAATTTGAAGGAAATTAGTGGGAAAATTAAAAATTATAAACGATGTCTAATATTGTACCAGCATAGATTTCTTAGTTTTGAAAAATTCATTAGGATGATTGAATATATTGACATCGTAGAAAGATGAGTTAAGGGTATACAAGATAACTATAGAATCTTAGCTCATCTTTTACACATTTAAAATTAATTACAAGTGAAAAGGTCTACTCAAAACAAAACAAACATTCATTTTTGTCCAGTACCACTTCTGGTTTCTGAAGTTCTCACCATCTCACCTCAATTTCTACCTCCTCCCATACCTACTCTAGTTCTGCCTCATTGGCCTCTGGGATTTCTACTGTACAAACTGAGCCACCCCAGGGTCTTGCTTATGCTTATCTTCTTGAAAAGTTGTCTCCCTAGGTGTCCATGAAACTCATTGTTTTATGGTTCTTCTCACTGTGACAAACAGCTGGAAGGGTACATTAACAGAGGAAGGTTTTATTTTGGTGGATCATTTCAGAGGTTTACTGTGCATCCCAGCTAGAAAGACATGGCAGAGTGACTCTGCTCAATGGGGTGGGAGCCTGTGGCAGCCATCTGTCCACATTGTGCCAGAGAGTAGGCGCTACAGCATGGCCAGAGACAGGTGCAAACACATCACTGGCTGGCTGCTACTGCCAGCCAGTCCTACTTTATTCACTCACTCATTCGTTCATTTATTTTTATTTTTTTACAGTCTAGTCACTGCCCCCTTCCAGTGCTCCTCTCACAGAATCCCTCCCCCCATACCTCCTTCTCTTCTCCTCTGAGAGTAGGCCTCCCCTTGGCATCCCCCCATCTTGGCACATCAAGTCTCTTCAGGATTAGGCACATCCTTTCCCACTGAGGCTGACAAGGCAGCCCTCTTGGTGAACAGATTCCACAGATAGTCACCAGCTTTAGGGATGTCAGGTGACTCACATAAAGACTGAACTACACATCTGCTACATATGTGCCCTGGGCCTCCGTTCAGCCACTGTATGCTCTTCAAATGGTGACTCAAGTCTCTGAGAGCTATTAGAGGTCCACGTTAGTTGACTCTGTTGGTCTTTCTATTACCTTAAGGGCCTTCAATCCCTTCCCCAACTCTTCCATAAGAGTTCCCAACCTTGGTCCAATGTTTGGCTGTGAATCTGTTTCAGTCAGATGCTGGGTGGTGCCTCTCAGAGGACAGTTATGCGGGACTCCTGTTTGCAAGCAAGACAGAGTATCATTAATAATGTCAGGGATTAGTGTTTGCCCATGCAGTGGGTCTCAAGTTGAGTTGGTTACTGGTTGGCCAATTCCCTCAGTCTCTGTTTTAACTTTGTCCCTGCATTTCTTTTAGACAGAACAAATTTTTGGATGAAAATTTGTGGGTGGCTTGGTGTTCATATCCCTCCACTGCCTGGCTATAGGAGGTGGCCTCTTCAAGTTCCATATTCCCACTGTTAAGCTTCTTGGCTAAGGTGACCTGCATTGAGTCCTGGCCTCTATCACAGGTCTCTGACACTTCCTAGAGATTCCCGCACTCCTCCACCTCTCGTAGGTACAGATTTCCATTCATTCTCCTGGCCCTCTGGCCTTCTCTCCTGTGTTTTCCCACATCTAATCTTGATCCACCCATCACCTTACCCCTCCTACACAGTTCCTTCCCTCCATCTGCATGCTATGACTATTTTATTCTCCCCTCTAAGTCAGATTTAAGCGTCCTAGCCTGAGCCTTCCTTCTTGTTTAACTTCTTTGGGTCTATGGGGGTGTATCATGGGTATCCTGTACTTTCTGGGTAATATCCACCTATCAGTAAGTACATGCAATGCATGTCATTTGGGTCTAGGTTACCTCACTTAAGATGATATTTTTTAATTCCATCCATTTCCCTGCAAAATTCATGATGTCTTCATTTTTATTAGCTGAATAGTATACCATTGTGTAAATGAACCACATTTTCTGTATCCATCAAATGGTCCATGGCACTGAAGATAGCACTAAAATCTGGGGAAAAAAATCATCAAAACATGAGTCTGTGGGCACAGACTTCAGAGAACCAAATAACCCTATCAAAAAATGGGGAACAGAGTTAAACAGAGAATTCTCAACTGAGGAAACTCGAAGGGCTGAGAAGCATTTAAAAAAATGTTCAACATCCTTAGTCATCAGGGAAATGCAAATCAAAACAACCCTGAGATTCCACCTCACACCAGTCAGACAGGCTTAGATCGAAAACTCAGGTGACAGCAGATGTTGGTGAGGATGTGGAGAAAGAGGAACACTCCTCCATTGCTGGTGGGATTGCAAGCTGGCACAACCACTCTGGAAATCAGTTTGGCGGATCCTCAGAAAATTGGACATAGTACTACCTGAGGACCCAGCTATACCACTCTTAGGCATTTACCCAAAAGATGCTCTAACATGTAATAAGGACATATATTCCACTATGTTCATAGCAGCCATATTTGTAATAGCCAGAAGCTGGAAACAACCCAGATGTCCCTCAACAGAGGAATGGATACAGAAAATATGGTACATTTACAAAATGGAATACTATTCAGCTATTAAAAACAATGACTTCATGAAATTCGAAGGCAAATGGATGGAACTTGAAAATATCATCCTGAGTGAGATAACTCAGTCACAAAAGAATAAACACAGTATGTACTCACTGATAAGTAGATCTAGCCCAAAAGTTTGGAATTCCCAAGAATCTATTCACAGACCATATGAAGCCTAAGAAAAAGGAAGACCAAAATGTGGATGCTTCAGTGTTTCTTAGAAGGGTGAACAAAATACTCACGAGAGTGAAAGGGGGGTGGGGATATTGAGACAAAGTGTGGAGCAGAGACTCAAGGAAAGGCCATCCAGAGACTGCCCCACCTGGGGATACAACCCATATACAGCCAGCAAACCTGGACGTTCTTGTAGATGCTGGGATGTGCTTGCTGATGGAAGCATGATAAGCTGTCTCCAGAGAGGCTCAGGCAGAGCCTGATAAATACAGAGACAGATGCTTGCAGTCAACCATTGGACTGATTGTGGGATCCCAGATGGAGGAGTTGGAGAAGGGACCGAAGGAGTTGAGGGAGTTTGCAGCCCCATGGAGGGAGCAACAGTGTCAACTGGCCAGACTTCCCGGAGCTCCAGGAGACTGGACCACCAACCAAAGAATACACATGGAGGGACCCATGACACTGGCTGCATATGTGGCAGAGGAGGGCCTTGTTGGCCATCAGTGGGAGGAGAGGCCCTTGGACCTGAGGGTATTAGATGCCCCAGTGTAGGGGAATGCTAGGGAGGGAAGACAGGAGTGGGTGGGTGGGTGGGGGAGCATCCTCATAGAGGCAGGGGGAGGGGGAATGGAATAGGGAGTTTCCAAAGGGGAAAACATTTGAAATGTGTATAACGTAAATATCCAAAAATAAAAAAAGATTCAAACCATAATACTTCCCCTTCATTTATTTACAACCTTTACACAAATGCTTCTGTGAGGAGATCCTAGCCTTGTCTTATTTTCTTGCTAGAAAGTGAAGCTTTTCTATGTATTTGGCTTAGTGTTTTGTTTCTTGTATCTAGAAGGATGTTTGAAATGTTGTGGTAATTATTTGGTAAGTATCTGGTAAGTATTTGTTCAATAAATTAATGTGTGAATATGGAAGATATAGAAATCATGCATTCAATAGAGTCTGGGCTACAGTACATCCCTAAAATTTACAACCATTTAGAATCACAAAATCATATAATTTTTATAATACAGTTTTAATTGGAATAGAATTATATCACTTCTCTCTCACTTTCCTGTATGAGTCCCATACTCCCACTCTCAAGTTGATAGCCTTCTTTGATTAATATTGTCACAGATGTGTGTGCAGAAATATACATAACAAGATGTATATTATATATATAATATATAATAATATACTACTATATATATATACTATATAATATATACTATACTATATAGTAATACTATACTATAATATATAGTATACTATATATATACTAATAATATATATACTATATAAATATAATATACATTATATATAAATATATACTATATACTATATATTATATAGTATAATGTATACTATATAAATATAATATACATTATATAAATATAAAACAAGAGATATATAAAGGTATAATCAGTGGTACGCACATATTGGTGGTCAAACCAACTAGGTTAAGGCCTACTCAAAAGGAGGAAATTTTGAAAACCTAGCCAGCTTCCTGGAGCTAGTGAGGTCATGGACCTTACAAAATAATCCACTACTACCACTTTGCTAGACAGGAAAATCCCTTACTATATTTTAAATGTCATCTTTATACCCACAGAGAAGTGAAAGCTGTCACTCCTTATCAAAGAAGCTTCTCAAACTGCGAAGCATACAAGTTTTACAAGAGACTTCTACTTTTCCACATTTACAAACCAACCTCTGTGCTTTAAATTTGTCATTGATGTTTTTATTTACAAGCTTATGTGCACGACTATGTGACTAAGTTCCACGGATGAGAAGGTTCAGATCCTTTGGAGTGTTATAGGTGGTTTGGGGCATGCAAAGTGGGTTCACCCACCAAACTCTGGTCTTCTGAAAAGGCAGCAAGTTCTTTTCATCACAGACATCTGATTCCTGCTGTAATCTGCATTTGTTGTTATTGATAATAGAGGCAGAGATTGTAACTCAGTTTGCAGGTCTTTGAGCACGAGAGAGAGAGCATGCAATTCCTTTATCTTACACAAATTGATACAACAGCCCTTCCTAGCACACTAAAGAATACACTGCCACTTCCTTTCTAAATTGTACTTTTTAAATCATATTTATAAATGTTCTTCCCCCCATGTAACCTTTTAACTACATCCACTATTGCTCACAGCCTTTGCCTGCTCTTATCTGACCTGGCATGCAACGATTTATTTGGATCTCCAACTGACAAACACTTCAGTGTAGACTAAACAGTGTGATTCCTGACAGGTAACAGAAAACCAAATACATTTCATTTACACTCTGCACACCCATACTGATATATAGATCCTGGCATTCTGGCACACCTGATGTCTGTTTCTACATGGCAATTGCTTGATAATAAAGATTCTATTTTTAATATATTTGTATATCAGAAGGTCATTTATTATTTAAAGGTATGCCATCATGATAATCTACAAATTTTATCCTGATTCTGTGTGAGCCAACATTATATGTGAGTCCTGGTGGGGATGGTGGCCTTTGTTCAACTTGAAGAGTGGGTATCACCACCACCCAGGGTTTACTTCCAGCTCAAACAAGATCAACAAGCCAAAGCTCTAATGCACAGTCCCTAGTATTTTGTCAACAAAACTGTTTCTTTTATTTCCCTTTCTTTTCATAGCCCAGGGCATTGTTTCTTATGCAACCCAGTAGTGAAAAGTCATAAGCTGGGAGGCAGCCTCTCCTGTGGAGACACATGTGGAGGCCTTACCCTAATGAACACCACCTCTAAGTTTTCATTTTGTAGTTTTATCCCCAGTTTTCAGATTTCCTTAGCAGTCCCTCATGGAGGGGTGACTCGTATGTGCCCCCACTCTCTAGGATGTGACTCATCTTGGCCAGGAAACGTGCAACACATTTAACACTGCCAGGTGTTTTCTTAGATTATTCTATTCAGCCTTGGACTTCCTTTCCGACTTAACAATATTTTTTACACTTTTTAGTGCCAATATTATTCATGATATGGAAGAAAAATCAGGGTGCTAAGAAGACATTTCAGAAATGAAGAAAAGCATCAGGTTTTAGAGATAAATTATGATCTAATGTTCAGGGAAGCATGAGGCTCGAGATAGCTTGGGGGATTTTAGCTTGGGTGGTATATTAAAATTCTCCAGAGCTAACAAAACCATTAGATTGAAGGAAGGATTTAGGAAAGGAGCAGGGGATATTGGTTGAGATTATAAGCAAATTTTTAATATTTTTTTATTTTTGAGACTATAATGCATTACATCATCTTACTGTTCTTTCTCCAATCCTCTCATGTACCCCCACCCTCCCTGCTCACTCTCAAATTGATCATTTTTTTTCTTTAATTGTTGGTGCATAATCCCTAAATAAATAAATAAATATAACCTGCTCAGCCATATGATGTTACTTTTACATATATTATTTCTGGAATGGTAATTGGTGTCCTCTTCCTGTGAAACACTATTTCTCCTGCTCCTAGCATTCTTTATTTAGTCCTCTGTAGTTCTTTGTCTAGCATTAAGGCTCCTGAGCTTTCCCCATCTATTTTAACATGTCTGTTGGCGGTGGCATTGCTCAGGGATCACAAGGAATTGACACATGATTTTTGCAGGCTAGGAAGTTCTAAAATACACATATATAGAAGAATAGTAACTTAAGCTCAAAGTCTTGGTCCACATATAAACCCAAAGACAGAGAAGACTCAGATCCAAAGATGTCCCATCTTAAAGAAAACCAGGCAGAGAGAAAATTCTCTCCTGTTCTTTATTTGGGCCGTCAACATACTGGAAGAGGGTCACTCAGTGTTTTATTTGGTCTACTGAATGAAATGTAAGTCACATTTAACATTTTCACAGACACAAGCAGAATAATGGCTAGTCAAGCATGTTGAAAACACAAAGCAAAGACAAGCGGAATGTAACACTGACAACCATGGACATATAAGGGAATCATGGTGGTCTTTTGCTAGCAGGAAGAGAAGAGAGTTTTGACCTCCAGACATGTAGTAGATATGATTAAGGAGAACCCAGGAAAGACTTAGATTCTAGATTCAGATTTGATAAAAGTTGAAGCTAATATATGGATTCATTAACTCCACCAATTGGTCAGAAATCTATTATGTTAAGCATTTACAGGCATTGGGAATAGAAAAGGTAAAAAATAAATAATTAAAAAGATATTTTTTAAAAAATAAAGTGAATTAAATTTTATGAAGTTACAAAATTTTCAGATATGTGAAAAAATAAATACTAACACATTATTCCATCAAAAATATAGTACTATATACTTCATGAGGAAGTGTAATGAAGGATCTGACTTGCTCTGGACCTCAAATGGCCAAGAACTGCTTAAAGAAATGTTCAAAGTCAGTCCATAGTTATCAGGGAAATGAAAATCAAAACAACCCTGAGATTACAGCTTACATCCATCAGAATGGCTAAGATAAAACTCAAGTGACAGCGCATGCTGGCAAGGATTCAGAGAACAGGGAACACTCCTCCGATTACAAATTTGTACAACCTTATGGAAATGAATCTGATGGTTTGTCAGAAAGTTGGAAATAGTTCTACCTGAAGACCCAGCTGTATCACTCCTAGGCATATACCCAAAAGATGCTCCACCATACCACAAGGACACATGCTCCACTGTATTCATAAGAGCTTTATTCATAATAGCCAGAAGCTGGAAACAATCCAGATGTCCCTCAACCAAAGTGGATACAGAAAATGTGGTTCATTTACACAAGGGAATACTATTTAGCTTTTAAAAACAAGGGATTTTTCAAGTAAATGCATGGAACTAGAAAATATCATCCTGACTGAGATAACCCAAACCCTAAAGGACATGCACAGCACATACTCACTCATAAGTGAATATTAGCCATAAAGTACAGGATACCAAAGTGTAGGCTATTACTGACTGTCAGCTTGACTATATATGGAATGAACTACAATCCAGACTTAGAAGGCTCATGTGTGATCCAGATCTTGAGGCTGAAAGACACAAGTTTCTGACCTGGATCTTGGCATGGAGATCTTGAGGCATAGTGGCCATGAAAAGCTTAGACCCAGGCAAAGTTGTACACACCTTTAATCCCAGGAGACTGAGGCAAGATCTCTGAGATCAAGGTCAGCCTAGGACAAACTAAGTCCCAGATCCAGGCATAGAGGTATACATCTTTAATCTGGGCCACACCTTCTGCTGGAGACCTACATAAGGACATTGGAAGAAGGAAGATTCGCTCTTCTCTGCCTTGAGGAACTGAGCAACTGCTAGATGCTTGGTCTTCCATTCACAGCTGCTGCTGACCATTGTTGGGGAGTTGGACTGCAGACTGTAAGTCATCAACAAATTCCCTTACTATACAGAGACTGCCCATACGTGTTGTGCCTCTAGAGAACCCTGACCAATACACCAAGATATACCCCACAGAGCCAAAGAAGTTAAACAAGAAGCAAGTCCCAAGCTAGGACGCTTGAATCTGATTTAGAAGGGGGAATGAAGTAGTCATAGGAGGCATAGGGACGGAGGGAACTGGGTGGGAGATGGGATAGGGGGAGAATAGCTGGGGTGGAGTGAAGTGGAGCAGGCTCATGTGGAAACAAGAAAGAGGGCCAGAGGAATGAATGGAAATCTGCAGCTCTCCAGTGTGTGTGGGGGGGGGGGGGGGGGGGGCG
>JADRCH010000040.1:14929805-15022395 GCA_019843965.1 Rhynchomys soricoides | reverse complement strand
ACATAAAACAAAGCAGTTAAAAATAATTAAAATAGGCTCCAAGAGATAAGTAGACAGAATGAAGTTTCCAAGAAAAAAGCGTCTCATATGGCCTGAACCCATGGAGCCTTAAGCCTGCAGTTAGAGGACCAATATTAACAACTGAGGTCAGACAAAACCACACTGCTCACTGTAGCTGAGCCACAAAATACATAGTTTTTTTTGGTTTTGGGTTTTGTTTGTTTGTTTGTTTTTGTTGTTTAAATTCTCAAATACTCTTTGTTTTTCATATTCCACATCTGAGACTGGTATGCAGACAACAGAACCTCTGTTATTTTAGTACTTGAGTGAGTCACCAAAGACCTCCCAATCATCCTCCTAATTCCCCTGACACACGCATTTCTTCTGGAGAAGCTGATATTATGGATAAATCCAGATGTTCCCAGCAGGCCAGCAGGCTCCTGCATGGCTCTCTCATGAGTTTCTCCTCTTTGGAAAGAGTTCTCAGCTCAGCACGTTTGAGTGTTCTACAATGATATTGCATTCATTGATGTTACCCACATCATTCAGGCTTCTTCCCATTTGCAAGGTAGAAAGCTACTTCATGGTTATCTAGTCTTGTTCCATAACTTCCATCACTCTACTGATCAAGTCAACTTTGCGATTAACTAGGAAGTGACCACACATTACTACATGACACATATAGCTATATCTGGATTCCTATCTTCCCTGTTGAAGCTAATGGACCAGCTCAGCAGACTACTGTTTGCTGTATATTGAATCTTTATCTGATTTGCATAGAGAAGCTTTGTGAACAGACTGAGTCATATGTTCTGCTTGAGAGCCTAAAGCATCTTTAAGAAAGAGGAGAGATTATGTTTGGTAATCATTACTCTTTCCCCTCAATTAAGTAGTGCTTAGCATTTCCTCACAGGAAACATTTCATGATTTCACAAACAATGGAGAATGGAAAATAATACTCAAGGATCTGTTTTTGTACACGTCTGAGCAATCTATAGATAGAGAAGATCATGGAGGTGCTTACAGTAAATTTCAGTCCCTGTGAGCTCTGCCATTTCTTTCCCTGAAACCTGGTATAAAGTGATTTCCAGATGACTGTACCTTTGAAGCATGTCAATATAAACCATTCTGATAGAATGCTTTGCTTCTTTTTCTCCCAGTATCCTCTGTTCCCTTAAGCCATTTGTTCCTATTCTTGCTTCTAATTCTCAGTGTTCATTGGAAGTTATTTACTCAGGGCACAGAAAGTCACTCTGCTTCTTTTCAAATGTCAATTCTTAGAACGTTCTCACACACTCTTAGAATCGTCTTAGGGGTAAGAGGTCTCCCAAGTGAGGCTTTGCTCACTTGGAGGTATTGCTACTCCCGTGGGCACATTGTCCCCTTTGTACCCACTAAGTTAATAGCTTTCAGAGTACACCTCTGACTCCATAGGCCCCAGACTTTCTAGGTGCTCAGTGGTTCAGTTATTTCTTTAGTTTAATTTTATTCTTTATATACTGGAAATATACTTAAAAGAATAAATCTAAAGACTTTGCTTATAACACTTGGTTCACTGCTGCATATAATTAACACATTCTTGTTCTCTCAACTTAATTTAGAACAACATTAAATTTTCATGAAGCTTATAGAATTATGCGTAGATCATGGAATAAGGTTAAGCACAATCACTTGCCTTGTCTAGAGATGAGCGCATAGACTAGGCCAATGAATACTTATAAAGAAGGCTGTTTAGCATGGTTCCCTAATGGCTAGGTATACTTCTTTCCCTTTTAAGTACTCTCTTAGCCACTTAATCTCCATCCTTGGCTCCGAAGATATTCAGAGATTTAAAAATATCTCTTTTACAGAAAGCATGTCACATAATGCAAATACTCTAAGAGTTACTTTTTCAACTAAGAGACTTGATAAACTGATAGTTAACTACTTAAATACTGGCTTCTTGAACATAATGCTTCCTTCTTGCCATCTAGACTTATTAGTGATTGTCCTAGGAGGAGTTTCAAGTGCTGGAAACAATAATATATTTTTCCTAGATATCTGTCAAGTACTCCTCAGTATAAAAGTTATACCAATAAAAACAGAAATGGTGGTAATTATGATAATAATAACAAGAACAAACATGGTACATATTTGTTTTGAAAGTTTTGTATATGCTTAACATATGTTTAAAATAGTATTTCATTGCATAAATCCTGAAGTTGATGCTATTATTGTTGCCATCATGAATGGTAATGATCTTTCCATGAGGTCTAGAGATTGTATAACCATTGACTTGGGTTGCCTACCACTAGGTGACTTCTCCTACTTAGGAAGCTATAATGACAGGCAGAATAATTTTCATAATAAGTAGAGCATATCTTGAGTATTCATTTTACAATTGTAGATGGCAACATGTGCTACAGCAAAATCTTTGACAAAAGAGGACAAAAGAAGTCAGCTCCTGATGGGTTGAAACCAGAACTACGTATAGGTTCAGGTACACGTTGTATCTAGCAGGCAAAAGGAAAAAATAAAACTATAAAAAATGCCTTCAAGCCTTGTAGGTTGACAGGTGTCTAGTGATGGAAAAATTCCAAGACACTCTAAAATCACTTGGGAAAGCAGTGTTGACAGAAGTTGCTCTTCTTATTGGTTTTGTTGCCGTACTAATAACCTTTTACCCTTTCTTTGTTCGTAAGTAACCCCCCATTTTATTCAGGATAATAATAACCCAGCTAAAACAATGAATTTCCCTGATTTCTTTGGTATAAAAGTGGCCATTTAACTGAGCTGGATCAGTGAGATATAAACAAATCAATTAAATGGAGTAGATAAATCACCAGGGAATATCATTTTAGCACTTTACCCTTTCTATGCCAAGTTTCCTCTAAATACAGGTTTAATAGATGGGACTTCAAACACCACACTGGACTGCTGTCTTGACATTGCAGATGGAAATAACCATCTAAGAACGGGGAGCAGAAAAAGAGATAGAGAATGGACCTCTGACATCCATGGGGCCACAACCTAGTACTGCCCAGCTCCACGTTCATTTTGTGTGAGATAAAAATGTGTTATACTAAGTGTAAGATACTTTTTCCTCTAGCTTCTGGCAGCATACAGATGAATATGAGTCTAACTGAATTGGTAAAACTATGCAAAAGTGTTATGGGGAGTAGAACCTTTCAACCATTAAATTAGGAGAAAAAAATCAAAAGGCAGATGAGACAAGGTCCGGTGAGAGTGGCCAAGCAGAGATACATAAGCCAGGGACTTCCTAAGCCTTGGAACAGGGGAATTAACCTCTCTTTTTCTATTTTTGTTTAGTTATAAAACAATAAGTCTGGGTATAATTCTCAAGGCTTCTTTCCAGGTAGATATTAGGCATTTATACAGTTAAGCTCTGTTGAGAGGTATCAGAAAGGGCATGTGATTTTTTACTGATAGGAATTTTAGACATTGAGAAATCTCCCTTTGATTTCCTGGTCAGGGGAGTTCAAGAGGACCCTCAAACAACACAGGTTATTGCTTTTGCATTATGGTTGCTTCCTAGAAGTGAAAGTAAGACACCATGCTCTTCAGAGACAGGGTTGAGCTAGATTTGACTCAGGAGCATTTACTCTGAGAACTAGCTTTCATAGTATTGGAAGATACTATGCAAGCTTCCAATGGAGAAAAGCAATCAATACTTGTACCCATTTGTGATGCTTATGAGCCACAACAATTACCAGCATAGCAAGAAACCACCAAAGATGCCCTAGAAACATCTGTATAACTGGACTTAGGGTCTGCTCAAGGGAACTCATGCCTGGTACTACTATGGCTGGTGAGGCCATGGAACCTAGAGGAAAACCCACTACTGCTACTTTCCAAAACCAGAATGATCTTGAAGTATATGCTTAATAATTATCTTTGTATTCTTAGGTAAGCACATAGATCCTTCCTGTCATCAAAGAATCTGTGCAGTAGGTGGGAAACATACAGAAAGTTGAAAATTGCCAACACACACACACGCACGCACGCGCGTGCGTGTGCATGTGCATGTGTGTGTGAATGAACAACAGGGAAGCTGCATTTATGAACTCCAAATCTAAACAGGACTTGAATAATAATAATAATAATAACAAAAACCCAAATTTATATGCAAACATGAATGAAGCAAACCTCATAGAACCCTATTCCTAGACAAAACAAGCAAACAAACAAAACAAAACCAGGCCTATAGGTAGTTAATGCCTCCGAAGTTTTCTCTAAGAATTAACCCCCTTGTTGGTTATCCAATACAAAATGGGTAGCCCTAAATACTTATAATATAACTAATCCTACATGGACTCAGTATGTATATTTATATATTTATTCACACACAGGAACACACCTACCCATACAATAATAATTAAGAAGAAGAGTCTATAAATTCTACAGGGAGTTGGAAGTGATATGGGAGGGACTGGAGGGAATGGGGAAAAATGATGTAAAAACAGTACACATATATAAAATTTTTAAAATATAATAAATTCTAAATAGTTTGTAACACTACAGATGTACTACAAACATGTACATGGGTTCACTAGGAATGATTATAACAAATTGAAATAAAATTTACTGTGAAATTTGTGCTGAGAATCTAACAGCATTTCTTCAGATAATGAAAGTGTCAGGAATAGGATTTAAAACTGCTAATTTAACCTTTCTTTTATGTGTTTCTCCTGCTCCTGTAATAAACCTCTCCACTTGATTCAGACCTTGTGTGTGCTACCCAGCACTTTGCAATTACTGTTTTGTTCAGTTCCAAACTCTATTAGTTTGTCTCATCCTGTGTATGTGGGGGAGAGGGAAACACTGACTCTGTATGTGTTGCAGATTGTCCTTGAACTTGTAACTTTCCTGTTTCAACCTATCAAATAAGTTCTGACTGGTTTTACATTTTACTGGGATAATTCTGTTATTTTGCCATATATTTGAAATTATCTTGGTCTAAGTAAGAAAATTTTGGGCAAGGGATATCATTGTTTTCTCTACTCTAACAATATATTTAAACCTCTGGTGTTTTCATTTTTTATTATGTATTCATGTTCTTATTTTAGACTATTAGGTGGTCTCAAAATAAAATATTTAATAATCTCATTCATATCTTATAATAATAATTATTTTGCTTCCAAGAACAAAAGAGATTTGATCTCTTGGTAAAACTGTTTTCTCAAATTTTTATTTTTATTTTTAGTCTGTACTCTTTTAAACATAATAATGGACTATTATATAGAGCTAGCACATCGATATAAGAGCAGTAAGAACCAGATTAAACAAACCAGCTGTGGTAGTTTTTACACATACACGTCAGCCAGCCTTCTGAACAAGTATCGGAACCTTTTACTATGCATAGTTTTTAAATTTATAAGAAAAACCTAACCAAGTCTGTAAAAGTAGCTCTTAGACTGCAGATATTCCTGTTATTACAGTGCTTGCCTGGAATGCAGGAGGCCCAGGTCTGATTCTCAGCACTACATAAACTAGGTGTAGTGGCACACCTCCATAATCCTAACACTCAGGAAGGGAGGCAGGAGGATCAGACCTTTAAGGTTATCCTTAGTTTCTTAGCAAGTTCACGGCTATACTGAGCTACATTCACATAACAATAACAACAACAGTTTTAAGAAAAGCTGTATATTATATATTATAAATAGATTCTACCCCAGGTATAACATACACAGTGATGAACTGTAACTGTCTAAAGAAAAGTAGATGATGCCAAAATAACTCAGGTCCTCTGGTCTCACCCCCGAGAACAGTATGAGAATAGGCAAACTTGCATTAAAATGAGGGAGAGACCATAGCTATGAGCAAATGGAGTCACTATTCCTTCAAATCAGCAAGCATGTCCACACAATACAACAAAAGGTCTTTAATGACAAACTCTGATATTTAAATGTAATGTTTGCTGATCAATCTCAGAGGGTTTTGTTTTGTTTTGTTTTGTTGCCTCACATGACCTACCAGATATTAATTTGATGAAAATCTCAAAATTGGTTCCAAAACATTTCTGGTAAGTAATCAAGGCTCCAGCTGATTTCAAAATACGTTTCAGTGTATTACATTCTTAGACTTATTTTTAAAAAGTCTAACTAAAAGTTGTATAAAAACATTGAAAGATCTTCTTCTACCTCTGTGACAGACTGAAAAATTGTCACTGGAAGAGCTTAAGGGACAGCCTAACAAAGTACAAAATTGGAGGCTTACTTTGTCCACTTTCTCAGACTGTATTAGAATAGATCTGCTTATCTCATGAAAACACTACAAACATTTCAAGGCTTCTCTAAGTAAATTACATATTCTGTGGTCAGACAGTGTTCAGAGGTGTCTAGCTCATTAATTGCACAGTACTTGATTTGCTGTTTTGAAGTGCCTCTGCTGGTCACTTATTGATGTTTGGCCTGTGACCTCAGCACAGGTTATTTCACAGCTATCAGCCACTAGGATCTTTCTTAGCTATTCATATGTGCTTATAGAAGCTGTCACTAATCCCAGAACCACAAGGAGCTGAACTAAAACAGACATTAGTGCTTAGCTCTAAAGAAGAAGAAAAAACTCCATACTGCTTTCCTCCTTAACACTATGCTGACTATTCTCATAATAATGAATAATAATAATAATAATAATAATAATAATAAACATAATAATGGACTATTATATAGAGCTAACACATCAATATAAGAGCAGTAAGAACCAGATTAAACAAACCAGCTGTGGTAGTTTATACACATACAAGTCAGCCAGCCTTCTGAACAAGTATCAGAACCTTCTACTATGCATAGTTTTTAAATTTATAAGAAAAACCTAACCAAGTATGTAAAAGTAGCTCTTAGACTGCAGATATTCCTCAGTTGTTACAGTGCTTGCCTGGAATGCAGGAGGCCCAGGTCTGATTCTCAGCACTACATAAACTGATACATGACTTGCACTGCTCTCCCTTGTCAGAGCCCAAACTCTCCCAGTAAGGAAGGCAGTGTGATCAACAGACAGGAAAACCATTCTGAGTAAGAATAAGTGAAGTAAGTGCCCTGCTTCCAACTCTGCACATAAGGAGAAAATCACATGCTCTCCTCAAAAATAAACCAAGGGAAGAGTGCTGGAAAGTCAACTTCATCATGAATGGACATTAGTGATAGACTTAACTGGGGATGGAGAAACAAATGAATACATGGTTGGGGAAAAGGACTAGACTGACATGCAATAAAAGATTCACCAGTTATTATTATTTACCAGAGAGGGCAATTCTTTTTATTCGTCTTTTCCTTTTACCAGTGCGCACAAAATTCTCTATGACAAGAATGGGTTTCTTTTACACTAAGAAAGAAAATCAGCAAGCAAAGGGAAAATATCTCTAATGTTGTTATAACAAAGCAAACCCAAACAAAACTGTTCAAGTTATTCATGAGGTTGAAAATGCTCACTTATATCTCAAAGGTAATGACCAGATTTCATGGTGGAAGGTAATGCATTTTAAGACTTCAAGTCAGTACTTGTTTGCCATTTCATAACAGGACAATTTCTTAAAGTCACAATGTATTTATCAACATTCACCATGAACATTGCAAAAACAAGTTCTAGGTACATTTAAATAAAGTAGATGGGAAAATAGTTGCTACTTAGCGTCTTGTTACTCTTACAGAATAAAAAAAAATAAGTTAATGAATAAATGAGAAAATAAGGAAAGCATGGTGAGCTTAACATGAATATAAATCCAATTAAATTTTTAATCTTTGCTTTTAAGAATAGAATGGAATAGATCCACATGTACACTTACACATGAAAACAAACCTCATTCATCAAGTTGGTATTTATGAATTTTCCTACTCACTAAGATTTGTTACTCCAAAATCAGTAAATCAGTACCTGTCACATTTGTGTGAATGTTTTGCTAGCCATCACAAAGCAGCAAGAAATGGGAGGCCTCCCATTTCTTTTGGATAGTCTGTTATATTGTTGTTTTGGGTGATAATGGTGATGTTTCATTTGGCCTCAACATATAGTGTTGAAGTGTTGTCTAGGGTTCCGAAGCACAAGAAGTCTGTGATATGCTTTAAGGAGAAAATGAATGTGTAGAATAAGTTTTGTCCAAGCATGAAGCATGATGCTGTTAACTGTGAGTTTGATATTAATGAATTGATAATGTATATTAAATGAGGAATTCTCCTATCAAAGCACACACAAAGCAAGGCTATTTTGTACATGGAAGTAGAAGTGGGGAATTGTTGATCAAAAGCTACAGAGTTTCAGGTATGCAAATGAGTAAATTCTGAGAATATAATGTTCAACACGCTGACATAAATAAAGAGTTTGATAGTGTATATCTGAAATTTCCTAATTGGATAGATCCAAGTCCTCTTGCCAAAAAAGAAATAACAATAGGTTATATATTAATTGATTGGTGATGATCTTGTGATCACAAAGCTCAGAAGAACTTAACCTGTAGTTAGTTTAAGAATAAGAGTTTAATATTTTCTAACTTAGTGTTTAAGGAACTTTATAAGACAAAATTATTACAAAAACAAATGGTGTATGTGTGTGTGTATGTGTACATTTTATGTTATTTTTTAGTATAAAGCAGAATTAATAAAAATTTGGTTGTTTATACATATCAGTTTGAAATATAACATCTCTGAAAATTTCAAAATCTAGAAATAGTTTATTCATTAAATCTATGAATTGATAATGGAATGGTGGCACATGCCTCCATCCCAACATTTAGGAGGTAGAGCAGAAGAGTTGCAAGTTCAAGGCTAGCTAAGTTACATTGGAAGATGCCATTTCTATAATAATAATAATAATTTTAAATTTAAATATAAGACTTAAAAATGTTGGAGATGCATCTTAGTGGTAGTGCTAAAGGATTTATGGAATTATTTTTAGTCTCAAGACAAAGGACAGGACTAACACAGATGTTAAAACAAATGACCAGTGTGACTATAGGGTGCTGAGATGAAGGTGATCTTGAAATGGAGACTGCATAGCCTAACAATACAGTAATTGTAGGGTTTGCTACAAAGGGCAAATGAGCTCTTACCTTTGGAAACTGCAGAAGGAATTTAAACAAAACAGTAGTCTGATTTCATTATCCTTTAAGGTAGATTTGTTGATGATGGAAAATGAACTGGAAAGGAAGAGAGAACTGACCTAAGAATGCCCAGTTCCAAGTCTGTCCCAACCATGTGAGTGTACAACATGGCTGATGAGTAAAAAATAAAACAAACAAACAAAAACAACAATAACAAATAGCAAAACACTAGCAAAGATGTTGCAAGAAATATTAAAGAGAAGTAATGTAACATGTTCCCACTCTAGGCTATAGTTCTCTCAGCCCTGTCAGCCTGGCTGGCCATGCACTGGCGAGCAATGGCCAACTATCAGAGCTCCACGATCTCTCTACCCAGCTCGCTAGGTCCCCACTGGCAGGTCACTACCATGCCAGCCCCCTGCTTCAATACCCCCATGGCCTCTGTGGTGCATATCAGGCAAACCCACACTTTGCCACTGTACCTTTCTCTCTGGAACCCAGACTAGCCACTGGATGAAGCAAAACACAATACAAACTTAGCTCAGAAATAATAGTAACTCAGTCTCTGGGCACAACAACTAAAACCTAATCTTGGAAGCCTTATCAAAATCTGATTCCTCTGGTGGTGAACCCTTGCGGATCCTCCATGATACCAGGAGACTCTAGCAGCTACATCTCACCTATCTGCTGTCCTGTTCCAAAAGCACTCTCTCTTTCTCTCTCTCCTCCTCCTCCTCTCTTCCCCTCTCCTACCCAAAGTCCCTCCTCCTTGCCCAGTGATTGGCTCCTTTATTCATTAGGGGATTGGTTCACAAGAAGTCACATGAGTATGTAATTCACCCCTTGTCTGAAGCCCCTCCCAGGAGGGCAGAATTAGCAGAATACAAACAGACCCAGGGCTATCCACAACACAAAGAACCAGACGCTGAGAAATATATGAGGAAAACAGTAATGTGAACTTGGTTAAAAAAAAGAAAAAAAAGATACTGAGAGAGGAAAGGTGAACACTGAACCATGCAACTGAACAGTGCTATCATGTACTGAGACTGGAGGGTCTCAGCAAGTCCCTCTATAAGCCTCATATGTGAAATGTGGTAATTATGTTTTTCTCATAGGGTTGTATAAAGAAATCATATGTTCCACATCTGCAGTGATTGACATATAGTAAGTTCAACGACGATATGATACAGTGTATATAGAGTAGAAATTAGGCTATCATGAGATAAAAACAGTGCTTCCCAAGTAGTTCAGTATCTTTGTGGGTTTGTCATGACAGGTAATGATGGTGAGTTTCCTGTGGAACTTGTTATTTGGCCAAAAGGGCCAAGAATATGGAACCCTTGAATTGGTCCCCTGACATCATCTTCCTGTACAATCTCCAAATAATGAGCCAGATTGCTGCAGTTTTGGCAGTGAGATTCCAGTATATTTCGGGCTGGGCCATACAGATGATCTATTGGTTATCTGTTGACTTTACCCTGTAGGTCTGCTCTAACTTCTAACTGGGAGAGACTCTGCCTCATGTAGATGTGGAAACTTAATCCATTTAACACAGTGATGTGTCTAAGTCTGGAAGAAGCTTCATCCAGCAGGGGATGGAAACAGATGCAGAAACCCACAGCCCAACAACAGACTGTGCTTGGGGAGTCTTATGGAATAGTGGGGGGTAGAACTGAACAAGCTGGAGAGGGTCAAGGACACCACAAGAAGACCTACAGAGTCAACTAACTAGGGTCCATGGGGGCCCACTGAGACTGGACTACCAACCAAAGAGCATAGAAGGGCCCACTATACATTTGTAGCAGATTGCAGTTTGGTCTTCATGTGGGTCTCTTAACAGTTGGAGAGGAGTCTGTCTCTGACTCTGTTGCCTGCCATTGAATCTCCTTCCCCAAATGGACTACCTGGTTGGGCCTCAGTGGGAGAGGATGTCCTTAGGCCTACTATTACTGGATGTCCCTGGGTGAGTTGGTACACAAGGGGCTTCCCCTTTTCTGATGAGAAGGGATAGGGTAATGGGAGAGGGATTTGTAAGGGTTGTACTAGGAAGAGAGGAGAGATGGCGTAGGTGACCTGGATGTAGAGTGAATAAATAAAAAATTTTAAAACAAAGTCATACTCAGACTCCTCCAAAATTCTACCTGCTGGTTGGAACCACAGTCAAGGTCAAGGGCAGCTCTTTGTTTATTTAGTGCAAAAACTTATATTTTTAATTAATTACTTTACTTATTTACATTTCGAATGTTGTCCTCCTTTGTGGTTACCCCTCCACAAAGGCTCAACTCCATCCCTACCTACCCTTTTCCTCTAAGAGGGTGCTCCCTAACCACCCCCCCACTCCCACCTCACCCCTCTAGCATACCCCTTCTCTTGGGCATCAAGCCTCCTCAGGACCATGCATATCCCCTCCCACTGAAGCCAGACAAGGAAATCCTCTGTTACATATGTAGCGGAGGCCACAGACCAGCCTATGTCTGTTCTTTGGTTGGTGGCCCAGTCCCTGGAAGCTCAGAGGGGTCTGGTTAGTTGATACTGTTGTTCTTCCCATGGGGTTGTAATCCCCTTCAGCTCCAGTCCTTTACCCCAACTCTTCCATAGGGGTCCCAGGCTCACATCAGTGGTTGGCTGTAAGTATCTACATATGTCACAGACAGGTGTGGGCAGGGCCTTTCAGAGGACAGCCATGCCAGACTACTGTCTGCAAGCACATCTCAGCATCAGCAATAGTGTTGGGATCTGGTATCTTCATGTGGGATGGATCCCAAGGTGGGGCAGGCAGTCTCTGGATGGCCTTTCCTTCAGTCTCTGCTCCATTTTTTGTCCCTGAATTTCTTTTAGACAAGAATAATTCTGGGCTAAAAATTTTGAGATGGGTTGGTGGCTCCATCTCTCAAAAGGGGGCCATGTATGTCCACTAGAGGTAGTCTCTTCAGGTTCTATCTCCCTGCTGTTGGGAATTTCGGCTAATGTCATCCCCATTATGTCCTGGGGACCTGGCACATCCCTGGTGTCTAGGACTTTCTAATGCCTGCCCATTCCTCCCCACACACTGCTGAATATTTCTATTCATTATCTTGGCTATCTGGGCTTGTCTCCTGTCTCTCTCCCATATCTGATCCTGCCTCCCTTTTTCCCTCCCTCTCCTACCCATATCCCTCCCTCCCTCTGCCTCCCATGATTATTTTGTTCCCCCTTCTAAGCAGAATTGAAACATCCACACTTGGGCCTTCCTTCTTGTTAAGCTTTATATGGTCTGTGAGTTGTATCATGGATATTCTGAACTTTTTGGCAAATATCAGCTTATCAGAGAGTACATAGCATGTGTGTTTTTGTGACTGAGTTACCTAACTCAGGATGATATTTTCTAGTTCCATCCATTTGCCTGCAAAATTTATGATGTCCTCGTTTGTAATACCTGCATGGTATTCCACTGTGTAAATGGGCCACACTTTCTGTATCCATTCTTCTGCTGAGGGACATCTGGGGTGTATCCAGCTCTGGCTATTATAAATAAGACTGCTATGAACATATTGCAGCATGTGTCCTTGTGATATGGAGGAGCATCTTATGTGTATATACCACTCGTAGCTGAGTCTTCAGGTAGAACTATTTCCAGTTTTCTGAGGAACCACCAGACTGATTTCCAGACTGGTTGTGCTAGTTTGCAATCCCACCAGTAATTGGAGGAGTGTTCTCCTTTCTCCATATCCTTGCTAGCATGTGCTGTCACTTAGGTTTTTGAACTTAGCTATTTTGATTGAAGTAAGGTGGAATCTCAGGGTCATTTTGATTTTCATTTCCATGATGACTAAGGATGTTAAAATTTTCTTTAGGTGCTTCTCAACCACTGTAGATTTCTCAGTTGAGAATTTTTTTTTTAACTCTATAGCTTCTTTTTAAACTGAGTTATTTTGTTTTCTTGAGTTCTTTGTATATATTGGATATCAGCCCTCTATCACATGTAGGGTTAGTAAAGATTATTTCCCAGTAATAAGAAGCAAGGAAACTTTACAGTTTCATGACATCGCATTTGTCAATTGTTGTTCTTAGAGCCTGAGACATTGATGTTCTGCTTAGGAAATTTTCCCTTATGCCAATATGTACGAGGCTATTTCCCACTTTCTCTTCTATTAGATTCTGTGTATCAGGTTTTATGTGGAGGTCCTTGATCCACTTGGACTTGAGCTTTGTACAGGAGATAAATATGGATCAATTTTCATTCTTCTACATATAGACCGCCAGTTAGACCAGCACCATTTGTTGAAGATGCTTTCATTTTTCTACTGTATGGTTTTAGCTTCTTTGTCAAAGATCAAAGTCTTTGACCTTTGACTTTGTCAAAGTCTTGGAGAGATTAAGAATTCAGGCTCATAACCAAACATAATAAAAGCAATATACAGCAAACCAATAGATTATATCAAATTAAATAGAGAGAAATTTGAAGAGATCCCACTAAAATCAGGGACAAGACGAGGCTGACCACTCTCTCCGTATTTATTCAATATAATACTCAAAGCCCTAGCCAGAGCAATTAGACAACAAAAAAGAGGGCAAAGGGATATGAATTAGAAAGGAAGAAGTCAAGATATCACTATTTGCACATGATATGATAGTATACAAAATCGACCCCAAAATTCCACCAGAGAACTTGTACAGCTGATAAGCAAGCTCAGCAAAGTGACAGGATATAAAATTAACTCAAACAAATCAGTAAACTTCCTCTATACAAAAATAAATGAGCTGGGAAAGAAATTAAAAAACAACATCCTTCACAACAGTCACAAACAATATAAAATATCTTGGTATAACTCTCATGAAGCACGAGAAAGATCTGTATGACAAGCACTTCAAATCCCTGAAAAGGAAATCAAAGAAGACTTCAGAAGATGGAAAGATCTCCCATGCTCATGGATTGGTAGGATTGACAATAAAAATGACCATCTTACCAAAAGCAATCCACCAATTCAATGCAATCCCCATCCAAATTCCAACTCAATTCTTCACAGAGATAAAAAGAGCAACTCTCAACTTCACATGAAATAACAAAATACCCAGGAGAGCAACAAACAGTTCTCAACAATAAAAGAACTTCTAGGGTAATCACTATGCCTTACCTTAAGCTGCAGTACAGTCTCTTCTTATAAGTGGAAAAGGAGCTGGAGCAAAGAAAGGTTGATGCTGTGTCTCAAAGACAAATTGCTTTAAATTGACTTAGCAGGTTTCTTTCCCCCATGGTTCAAGCTAAATGGGCTTATTGCACTTCCTGACCAAATTAGTGTAGATCATAAAATTATAAGGAAGTAATATGATATACCAACTAAATTAACTACAGTTAAATTTGCCTAATTTAGAGAACATGAGGATGTCTAGAGATGTGAGTTTGGCTTCTTTGAGACAATCCTAGCATAGGCTGAGCAAGCCTTGTGGCTACACGTGTGCTTATTCAATGCAGCAGGCAACCGTGGAGCAGCAATTTACTCAGACACTTACATAATAAACCTGTGGCATAAGTTCTCATGACTTTTGTTACAAAGATAACAAGACAATATTTTTTCTGGTAAAGATGGTGTACTGGTTGGTTTTGTGGAGTTATCACAGAGAAAGGAGCTTCAGGTGAGGAAATGCCTCCATGAGTTCTAGATGTAAGACATTTTCTCAATTAGTGATCTAGGGGGAAGGCCCCTTGTGGGTGGTACCATTCCTTGGCTGGTAGTCTTGTGTTCTATAAGAGAGCTAGCTGAGCAAGCCAGGGGAAGCAAGCCAGTAAATAACATGCCACCATGGCTCTGTATCAGCTACTGCTTCCTAGCCTGTGTAAATTCCAGTCCTGACTTCCTTTGGTGATAAATAGCAGTGTGGAAGTGTAAGCTGAATAAACCCTTTCCTCCCCAGCTTGCTTCTTGGTCATGATGTTTGTGTGGGAATAGACCAAGACAGATGATGTGATTAAATAAAACAAGACCAGTTTCAACAAAATATGGTATCATCTCCAAAATTTGGAAACAGGTAATCTTGATTTCCTTCCTAAAAATTAAGAAATACTTTTATAGATAAATTACATGTCTAATTTAACTCATCACATCACCATAAAATGTCACTCAGGGCAAAGCAGTAGAATGGATTAACTAATTAATTTTTTTTGCTGCCTAAGTATGATTAACATGTCACTTCCTCCTGAGTAAGCCAATTTTGGTTTTGGTTTTGATTTTTGCACCAACACAGTATTTTATCATGTATTAGATTTCTTTTTTTATTAATCAATTATTTTATTTATTTATAACCCAAATGTTGCTACCCCAGAGTTCTTCCCCCCGCCCTCCTCCCATTTACCACTGAAAGGGCCCTCCCTCCATGTATACCCCCCCAAACTCTGGAGCATCATGTCTCTACAGGATTAAGCACATCCTCTCTCACTGAGGCCAGACAAGGCAACCCTTTGCTACATGTGTTTTCCTCCCCAACTCTGGGGCCCTGGACCAGCCCTGTATTCTCTTAGAGCTCCCATGGATCCAGGTTAGTTGATACTGTTGGTCTTCCTATGGGGTTAGCATCTCCTTAAGCTTCTTCAATCCTTGCCCTAACTCTTCCATACGGGTTCCAACATCAGTCCAATGGTTGGTTGTAAATATCTGCATCTGTCTCAGTCAGCTCATGGTAGACACTCTCAGAGGACAACATGCTAGGCTCCTGTCTACAAGCACAGCATAGCAACAGTAAGTGTCAGAAATTGGTGCCTGCCCATGAGATGGATTCCAAGTTTGGCCTGTCAGTGTTTTGCCATTCCTTCAGTCTCTGCTCCATTTTTGTCTCTTCATTTCTTTTAGGAATAATTTGGGGGCAAAAATTTTGTAGGTGGGTTAGTGTCCTCATGGCCACTGGGGGTCCTGTCTGGCTACTGTAGGTGGTCTATTCAGGTTCCATATCTTCTCTGTTTGGCATTTCAACTAAGGTCATCCACATTTCTTCTTGGGGAGCCTCCTCCACCACAGGTCTCTGTCACTTCCCAGTGATCTCCCCCCACCCCTGGTAGCTACATTATTTTCTATTCATTATCCTGGCCTTCTGGGCTTCTCTCCTGTTTCTTCCCACGCCTGATCCTGCCTCTCCATCCCCATCTCCCACCTAGGTCCCTCCTTCTGCCTCCCATGACTATTTTGTTCCCCCTTCTAAGTGGAATTGAAGCATCCTCACTTGGGCCTTCCTTCTTGTATAACTTTTGGGTCTGTTGGGTGTATGTATCATAGGTATTCTGTACTTTTGGCTAATGTCCACTTATCAGTGAGTATACATCATGCATGTCCTTTTGGTTACCTCACTCAGGATGATATTTTCTAGTTCCATCCATTTGCCTGCAAAATTCATGATGTATTTGTTTTTAATAGCTAAATAGTATTCCCTTGTATAAATGAACCACATTTTCTGTATCCATTTTTAAGTTGAGGGACATCTTGGTTGCTTCCAGTTTCGGGCTATTACAAATAAAGCTCTTATGAATACAGTGGAGCATGTGTCTTTGTGGTATGGTGGAACAACTTCTGAGTGTTTAGCCAGGAACGGAATGGCTTGGTCTTCACGTAGAACTATTTCCAGTTTTCTGAGGAAGGAACTGCCAGATTGATTTCCAGAGTAGCTGTGTTAGTTTGCAATACCACCAGCAATTGAAGGAGTGTTCCTCTTTCCTCCCAATCCTTGCTAGCATGTGGTGTCACTTTGATCTTAGCCATTCTGATTGGAGTAAGGTGAAATCTCAGGGCCATTTTGATTTGCATTTCCATGATGACTAAGGATATTGAGAATTTCTTTAAGTGTTTCCCAGACAGTTGAGAATCCTCTGTTGAGAATTCTCTGTTTAGCTCTATAGCCCATCTTTTTAATTGGGTTATTTGGTTATTTTGGAGTCTCACTTCTTGAGTTCTTTATATTTGTTTGGATATATCCCTTTGTAGGATGAAGGGTTAGTGAAGATCTTTTCCCAATCTGTTGGTTGCCATTTTGTCCTATTGGCAGTGTCCTTTGCCTTAAAGCAGCTTTTCAGTTTTGTGAAGTTCCATTTCTCAATTGTTGATCTTAGAGCCTGAGCCAGTGGTGTTCTGCTCAGGAAATTTTCCCTTGTGCCAATATATTTGAGGCTATTTCCCACTTTCTCTTCTATTGGATTCAGTGTATCAGATTTTATGCTGAGGTCCTTGATCCACTTGGACTTAAGTTTGTGCAGTGTGATGAATATGGATCAATTTGCATTCTTCTACAGGTAGGCTACCAGTTAGACCAGCACCATTTATACCATTTGTTGAAGACACTTTCCTTTTTCCACTGTATGGTTTTGGCTTCTTTGTCAAAATCAAGCGTCTGTATGTGTATGGGTTTATTTTAAGGTCTTCAGCTCTATTCCATTGATCAACCTGTCTGTTTCTGTACCAATACTATGTGATTTTTAATCACCATTGCTCTGTAGTACAGCTTGAGGTCAGGAATGGTGAGTTCTCCTGAAGTTCTATTGTTCAGGATTTTTTTGGCTATTGTGGTTTTTCTGTTTTTCCATATAAAGTTGAAAATTGCTTTTTCAAGGTCTATAAGTATTGTGCTGGAATTTTGGTGGGAATTTCAGCTGGGAATCTGTAGATCACTTTTGGTAAGATGGCCGTTTTCACTATGTTAACCCTACTGATCCAGGAGCATTAAGATCTTTTCATCTTCCAATATCTTCCTTTATTTTTTTTCTCCAAGGACTTGAAGTTCTTGTCACACAGATCTTTCCTTTGCTTGGTTAGAGTTACACAAAGACATTTTATATTATTTGTGGCTATTGTGAAGGGAGTTGTTTCTCTAATTTCTTTTTTTAGCCCATTTATCATTTATATAAAAGAGGGCTACTGATTTCTTTTAGTTAATTTTATATCCAGCCACTTTGCTGAAATTGTTTATCACTTGTAAGAGTTCTCTGGTAGAATTTTCTGGATTTTTTATGTATACTATCTTATTATCCATCAATAGTAGGACTGTGTTATTTTAAAGAACAGTTACATAACAGAAATAACTTTTTTAGAATAGTTAGTAGTCAATTCAAATACATCTGTCTGTCTGTCTGTCTGTCTCAGTATTTATCTCTCCTCTCTTCCTTCCTACCTCCTTTTCTCTTAGAGAATTCTGTCTCCAAGAATGATAGATAATTTAAACAAAAAAGAAAAACCCTTCAACTGTAGAAACATTTCAAATCATAGCCTTTCCCACCCTTCCAGCCAGCTGGATTCATCTGCTTGTGACTGCACAGTATGAATAAATTAAAAGGATGCTTATAATACAATTAGCCATCAGAAAGGACAAGAAACTTACCATATATGAATGGGAATAGAAAAAATAATATATCTGGAGATAAATTGTCATTCAAAGTAACTTCTGTTCTGATATCCAGATACTGCATAGTAACCAAGGCCTCTGCTATTTTAAAGATATACACTCTTTGATACCTATCATAGCTTAGAATATGTAATAAAATTAATTGTTATTATAATTATCAGGGCATAAGTATATAATAAAAAACTGACTGTAGGTGTCATTTGCTATACAGAAAAACTTGATCAAGCAGAGACTGATTAGTTATGTCTAAATTAAAGACATATTTGTTATAGCAAGCTAACCTGTACTAAATGACTGAAAGATATGTATTATTATTTAAGAATAGGCACTTTTCAGATATTAGATATGTGGCTATAAACATAAATTCTTAAGTATTTAAATGGAGTAAAAATAATCCCTTGTTTTTTTATGGAAAAAAATAATTGAATCTTGTTTCACTATTTCCTGGAGCTTTCAAACTGCTTCAAAGTCACCTTTTCAAGCACCAATTACCTATCTGCAACCTGACAACAAAGATTCTACTTGATTTGTAAAGTCCATAAGTCTGTTCTGCTTTGTGGAACAACTCAATGTCATAACCTAAACCCTGAAGACGCTTCTGTTACTCAACCCTGTTGGATGCCAATCACATTGTTGATTCGCCTGGAATTTCACAAGTGCATTTTACCAGCTGTCTCAGAGTTCTAGAACAGCCATTACCTCAAGGTAGAACAGCCTATCTCCAGTATTTTCACCCACTAAAAGAAAAAACAAAACAGAAAACAACATTACAAGTTACATTAAAATGTAATATATAGACTGTAAAACAACCAGGGATGCAATTTGCACACAGTTAAGTAGCACCAAATACATTCTAATGAGTGCATTTACAGAAAATACCAGCAGCACTCGGTGAACATGCTGCTTGCTAATTCACTAGGTAACTTGGACACCAAAACATGAAGTTCTCTTTAAGTGCATTGAATACAAAAACAAAAGAAAATGTGTGCAGCCATCAACAAATCCTGTCTTCTTCGTAATGAACCATATAATTACCCAGACAGCTAATGTTACTGGGGAAGAAACAGATACCTTCTAACTAAAGTCTGCCCAGAAATCATCTGAGCTTTATTGAAACAATAATGCTATGCAGATCAACCAGGAAGACACAACTACACAATGATTTGGCAGCACAGTTGCTTCAGGAGGATGGATAGAATTTGCCTTGGTTTTATTTTGCTCTTTTATTTTTTTCACTTAAGTGGGAAAAAAATTCAACATATTGAATACCCAAACCACATGGCTAGCATCTCCACTGTTGAATACCAGTTTAATTAAAGGAGTAAGGACACTGGGAAAGTACTATTCCCTTGCTATAATAAAATGCCATTTCTTTATGTCTTCATTTTACAGATGGGAAGCCTAAGGCATGCACTTGTCATAAGGGACATTTTCTTGGTAAAAATGTTCTCATTTAAAACTTCATCATAAAATAGACAAAAATGAGTAGCAGGCAATCTAGTCATTTAGTTGTCTACAAGTTCAGTACAACATACATGCATAAATAATAACATCAGTGGCAAGCCCAACGAAATGTTTCTCTTTAAGCTGGGCCTTGCTTATGGTTGTGAGCTACATATAAGTACAATATGCAAACCTTCAGAAATATATAATTCTATTTAAAGTGTGCTGAGCATTAACTTGACAATCTGACTTGGGCATTACTCTTATGTACACAGCAAGTTACCACACTAGATACAGTCCCATAGACTCTGCATTCAAACGGAAGCACTAGCTGAGGAAGAACACTAATTCTCCCTCACTGAAGTTGATGGGAGAAAATCACTCTGGTCCATTCTGGCCTGCTCCTCCTGCCACAATCTGACAGCCTCTGGCTCACATAAACTTAGTTTCTCTCTTAGACCTCCAGCTCATTTCCCCCCTTAAGAAGGAAGAGCTTTGGTAATGAGTAAGTTAAGTCTGCCTGCCTTCTGAAAACATTATAGAGTGATGGGATCAACAGAGGTGGTAGGCATCCTCCTGATTGGGTATCATTGAGTCTTTGAAGTTTTCGCCTATAAGAAACCCCAAGGTTGAAAAGCATTAGTATTTTTTAGACTGAGTATTTCTTAATTGCTAGTTAAAGATAAATTGCTTTTTAAATTACCTTTAGCCTTTGAACTAAGTCTCTTAAAACACAACTCCATCTAGAAATTACCTGTGAATTGCCTATGTGATGGTTTCATCTCCAGGCTCTTATGATATAGAGTCAATTATAAGGATAAAATGTATATACAACTTCTATTTGTCTTTTAAACCAGAGATTCTTAAGTTTTCCTCTCACACACTACCTTGTGTTCTAAGAAACTTTTATGCAATCTCTATATAGGTATATATAATAGGTATGTAATGAATAAATTTATTTTAAAATAATCATGGTTACATATGATTTATTTATTAAAGATGAAAGAAAATTTGAGAACTGATGAGATGAATACATGTGCTTTTCACAGAGAAAATTAAATCTTAGCTGAATATTTGATATTGTAGGCTGTAGGGTATCTTTTTCTTTAAGAACTTTCAGAGTGAACTAAATTTAATTTTATAATTGCTAATGCTAAGAATGTTGCTTCACATAAATACATAGTAGAAATTGACAGAAGCACATTTAGGCCCATGGCCGAACTGTTGAAAATTCCAACAAAATCTCAAGTTAAAATTTTTTTAATGATTTTAATGAAATTCAAGTCAATCCCTCAAATTAATTTTAAAAGTAAAACATTCTAACACTATAAACTAATTTGATCCTTGCATGCTTAGAAATGACAGTAGAGAAACAGTAAATGCTGTTTTCATAATTAAAAACTGTTATGTTTCTATAGGAGCAGAAAACTTTGCATATACAATAATAAATTTACCATAATGTGAGCTAACATGTTTCAAGGAGTATTCTCTGCATTGCATGGCAAGATTGTATGTGTAGTGCAAACTGTACATGTGTGTTCAGAACCATGGCTCCAGAAGGCAGGCAAAGCAGCACAGAGAGTTCTGCCCCAGAGCCCTTGATTCACTACATGTTTTGTTTTTAATTAATGTTCGGCCGTTGAACATTCAGAAGCCTTTTACTGTTGCCATAGTTATTGGACATTCTGTTCCAAGATCACAACCCACACTTTAGGAAGGTGCATGATAGAGTATAAAGCCATGTTAATTAAAATGTGACCACTGCAAAGTCACTGAGATGATAGCATAAATTATAGGAGAGAAATATGATTTCCAATACAAGTGATGCAATGTTATAACTATCGGAAGAAAAATAGGACTATTTTGTTTGATTTTCTTTGTGATAATAATCTTAATGTATTAAAATATGAAAGACACACAGAATTATTTTACTTAAATCCCTCAAAGTCACATTTAATCAGTTATCCAAGAGTATCTTTTAGATGAAAAGAACTATATTGAGGTTTATTTCAACTGTTGTTTGACAATAAATTCATTTATGAAGTAAATTTAGAGGTCTTTTGGCGACTCACAGAACTTTACATGTTTTATATTTTCCTACTGGGACCATGATAAACTATATTCCCCAATCCTATGGAAATCATCATGAGTTACAGCTTCCCCTTATCAGTCTTTCTATTTTATAATCATTTGAAGAGTCAAAGAAAAGTCCTGATATATTTTAGATGTGGTTGAATTTCTCTCATTATATGTCTTTCCAAGGGGACCATGAAAATCTATTTATCTCACAAAATGAATCATGTGAATGAATCTGTCACTGTTAAAGTATTGTCTCCTAGCAAAGGAAAAGTGTCTTTTTACTTTAAAGCATTAATGTCAAGCAGGAGTCACTAAGAGACTTGGTACTTATTTCTATAGAGTTAGGGAAAGAAAGTTACAGTGACTGCTGATACCAAACACCATGACTTAGGTCAAGCTTCTCGGGTTAGAGTCAAAGTGACTAGATTGGTGTCATTTCAGGAATTAGCTACAAATTCAGAGTCCCTGGTTAATCTTGCTCTGTCCTTTTGGCTTGATAGTTCATTAGAATGACTTGCCAAGTGTGTGAAAGTTCTGTTAAACAAAAAGGATGCAGGTCAGAAGCAGCCGCAGGGGAAATCTTGCTCTTCTCCCTGAGAAAGCACATCACTCCCTGGCACATGAAGGTGTGATAGTAGACATTCACCTTTGGGATCTAGAGGTTTATTCTTGGGTTTCAGTATTGACTTCATCATTGACCCGGAGGCTGAACTCATTCACCAGCTTCTTTCTGTTCCTGGGAGAGCATGCTCATACACATGTTACCCACAGCCCTCAACATCTAAGCCCATGACTATTTTTTTGTCCATAATCATCCTGAATCATATTGCTAACAAACTACTTAGAGACCCACCATGAATAAGAAGTAGATTTCTACTATTTAGGAAATAACCAAGTGTTTATCTCCCAGGAATGGAGGATAAAAGCTATCCAATTTTTATATTATAAAATAATCTATGAAAGCATTTGCCTCACTAAATAGTTTTATAATCAATTTTTAATAGTTTTGTTGCACTAGTAATGTAGTATTAAGCCAAAACTACACCTAGTCTTAGTCTATTTGTCTATACTAAAATTAAGCAAGATATAGTTAGCAATTTACAAAAATAAGTACAAGGTTTTCTATAAAGCAAACTCTTATTATGAAACTATTACTTCCCAAAAATTTTATTCCAAATAAGTATGAACATGTTATCTATTACAGGAATTAGATTTTGGATTTACTCTTAGATGTAGCCCCAAATCTGTTATATAGGTCCTAGATCTGCCATCCATTTCTAATGTGGGAAATACTGTAATCATGTTTGAATAATTTAAAAGACATTTAATTTTTCTATATGAATATATAAAATATATTACCTATGGAAAGAACTAAATGACTTATTAAACCATAAAGCTTGTAGACATTTACAATCATATAAATGTGAAAGTTTACAAAAAAGCATTCTACAATGAAGAACATGTATTATAATGTGTCAGAAAATAGTATTGAAAACCACATAGTAAGTTTTGATTCGTATTAATTTCCTACCCATTAGTCTTCTCTGTTGTGTGTATATATATTTATTTATTCTCTTTATTGGTATCTGACAAAAAGATGACATTTATCTGAGATAACCTTTCCATTCCTCTAATAAATACTTAAAGGCAGAGAAAAGTGTATCTCTGTGATTTCCAGCTAGCCAAGGCTACACAATGAGACTCTATATCAAAATACAAATAACATATACTATATATAGTTGCATAGTGCTTTAAATGTTAAATCTCTGAAGAAATTTAGGATGGTAATGATTTTAAAAATTGGATAGAAGTTATAAATTTGAACAGTCCATCAGGATGATATCAAAATTCTAAACACAAATGCACTAAGCATCAGGACACTCTTTCATTAAAACAAACACAACCAGATATAAAGACACTGTCCTACTTTGCTTTTTATTTCTGTGACAAACGAAATGACTGTCTTAGTTAGGGCAAGCCTTATAAGGAAAAACATTTCACTGAGACTGACTTACAGTTTAGAGATCGAATCCATTATCACCATGACAGCAAGTATGTCAGCTTGTGCACAGACATGGTGCTGGAGAGGTAGCTGAGGGTCTACATCTGGATTGGCAGGCAGCAGGATTAGAGACAGAGACACTGGTATGGCCTGAGTGTCTGCAACTTCAAAGCCCACTCCCCAGTGACATACTTCCTTCAACATGGCCATGACTCCTAGTAGCATCACTCCCTCCTGATGAGCCTACAAGGTCCACCAAACTAATGACCAAAAGCAACCTGAGAAGGAAAGGGTTGGTTTCATCTCATAGTCTACATCATGAAGGAAAATAAGGGTGCAAATTCAAGGAAGGAACCTAGAGGACGGAACTTCAGCAAAGGCCATGGAGAAATGCTCCTTCCTTGCTTACTCACCACGATTCTCTCATCTTGTTCTTTTATACAACCTAGAAAGACCTGCCTAAGGACTGGACTGCCCATAGTGGGCTTGGGGATTGTGTCAATCATTAACAAAGAAAATGTCCCACAAGCTTGCTCCAGGAAAATCTGATGGAGGCTTTTTTAAAAAAAAACTGAGGGTTTTTTCTTTCCAGATGACCCTAATTTGTGTCATGTTAACAAAAAGTAACTTCTTCTCAACTTGGCACACATCATTATTAAAGCATAACTTTGCCTTTATTGTTTGCCTTCAAAGTGTCATACGAATATTGATAGCACAATAAAAAACATAATTTAACAGTTTTTTGGAAATTATAATTACATTATTTCTTCTTTTTATTTCTTCCCTCCTGGCCCTCCTATGCACCCCCCTTCTCCAATTTGTGGCTTCTAGCCTCTTTCCTTTAATTTCTTTTACATTTGTATATTTATATATAATATATATTATATTTATATATTTAGAAATATGTATTACTAATATATATCAAAAAGGAGTGTACATATATATGTGTGTGTATATGTGTATGTGTGTGTATATATATATATATATTATATGCATATAATATTATATATATATATATATTCCTAAATATATAAATGCAATATGTTCACTCCATATAATGTTACATGTATCTATACAATTTGGAGTTGATCATTTGGTCTTTGATAACTAATTAGGAAACTTTTCCCTGGGGAAGACTATTTTATCCTCCTCTCAGGAAGTAGGTGCCTATAGTTATTTGTCAAGAGGTGGGGCCCTGTAGGATTCCTCCCTTCCATGTTAGCATGTCTGTTGATGTTATCCTCATTCAGGTCTTGTTTAGGTACCCATGTTGTTGAGACTTCATGCATGTAGTTTCCCTGACATTGCTATGGGATATAGTCCTATAACAGACTTCCTTTACCTCTGTCTCTTACAATCATTCTACTGCTCTTCCACAAATTCCATGAGCCTTGGGTGCAGTTACAGAAGGATCAGTTGGGGCTGGGCACCACATGATCAGTTATTTTTTACATTTTTACCAGTTATGGGTTTTTTGTTGTCTCTATTGCAAATAGAAATTTCTTTGTTGAGGGATAAGAGCCATATTTATCTGTGGTTATAAGTTTAAATATCTACAATGTAGTTAATAAAGTGACAGTTGCAGGTTCTCCTCCAAGGTCCGTGACCTTACTAGTTTCATGTCATTTGGCTAGCTTTCCAGTATCAGGCACGATTTCCCTCCTGATGAGCAAGCCTTAACAAGTCCCATTAGAGAGCTGTAAGTTACCACTAAGAAGCATGTGCCACTATTGTACCCTTAGGGTTATTTTGCCGTTCTGGTCATTGTTTTTGCTCACAGCTATAACAGTTGAGGAGGACTATTAATTCCTCCCTTGGAGCTTGCATGACACTTTCCAGTAGTGTGAAAACTCATCCTCATATAGGAAGATTTTATGTCAAATGAAGCGCAGGTCCTCTGGACCTTGTGTCCTAAGGAAAGAAGTCTTTAGAGTAGGGCCTTATTTTCAATCTCTGGGAGACCTTCAAGTGCAGCAGTAAAACCCCATAATGTTTTGGGTGTCTCTTGGACTCTCCTGATCTATAATTCAAAGAGGAGTTTCTCATGCCTGATACTGGGGTTCTGTTGTATAGTTTTGGATTTTCAGGGGACAACTGTCTGCCTAAATGGAAAACTTTCATTGAAACTATATGTGTTTATTCATAGATTTATATGTATTACATGTAATTTTAGGTACATATGTAATAATATGATTCCTTAATTTTCAGACATCTTTACTGTTATTTAATCTTTCCCCTCCCTCTAATTCTGTATTGACCTCCCTCCCCATCTACATTAAACACTCCCCAATTTCCAGTTTCTCTCTTAAATATCTTAAACATTTCTTTCTTATTACTTTTAATGATGTGGAGGCATGTGTGCACATAAGTACATGTGCTTGCGAAGTCTAGAGGTGTCTGAACCTCCTGTGTCTGTAACTGGGGTTAAGGAGAGTTGTGAACCACCTGACTTGAATACTAAACTAGGTTCCTCTGAAAAAGCAGGAGCCATTCTTAATTGCTGGGCCATCTCTCTGGGCCCTAGTATTCCTATTTTACTACTGAAAAAATTAGGGTAAGTTACTTGCCCTTACTTACAGACAATAAAGTGATGGAATATAGATTTTAAAGTAGCCAGCATGTTTCCTAACTCTGATGTATTGTCAAGAAGGAGAAAAAACTTCATCTCTTTGGGATCACAGGGTAAGTAATAGTGTTTAATGTATTCTCTCAGCAGCACTTTGGCCAGTGGGTTGTATAGAACACCTTTGAATTTGGATGGGTGAGGGGCCAGAAGTAACAATAGAACCAATGACAATTGGGAGATATTTGTAAATATGTTTATAGACTTCTAAAGTAATCTCTGTGTGCATGTGTGTGTGTGAGAGAGGGGGGGAGAGAGAGAGAGAGGGAAGAGAGGGGGGAGAGAGAGAGAGAGGGAGGAGAGAGAGAGAGAGAGAGAGAAGAGGGGATTTTTTTTTTTTTGATGTGTTGAATTTATCAAAACAAAGCACTACAGACAAGGGGGGATAAACAGTAAACATTTATTCTCTCACAATCCTGAGATTAGAAACCTAACAGTAAGGGGTCAGCAGGGTTGGTTTCTTCTGGGTCTTTATTCTTTGACAGCATAAGAGAGTTCTCTTATTTCTGTTTTCACAGTCTTCCGTTGGTATGTATTTGTGCCATAAATTGAGTTAGGTCTATGCTGTATATGTATTTTCTCCATATTGAAACATTCTCTCCAGAATTAGAGGAAGGAGATGTCATGAGGCTCATGGGGTTAAACAAAATCTGTCAGAAAAAGTGGGATCTTGCAAGATTCTCAAAGGGCCCCTCCTCAGATTCATAAAAGAAGGAAACAACTGCTCTGGAGATGCCTCTGAATAGCCAAGCTTGCAAAGGTGACTTTTGGAATGTAGGGCAGCCTGCAAAGTATGCAAAGAGCTCCAGTGTTGTGGAAACTGTACAAAGATCTTCAGCTTGAAGCTTTGATAAGTCTCAGTGTGTGTTGGAGTGGGGCTTCTGATGCTGATGCTGCTTTTTGGAGTCGTCTCTACTTCTGAAAGTAACCCTAACCCATATTCCCTTTAGTAACTTACCCAGTTAAACTCAGTGACTCGCCAAGTCAGACCTCAGTGCAATCATTAATTTAGTCTGTCATGACTTCTCTTTCTGGGGTGAGAAGACACATATGTGTGTTATACCTCCCCAGGAAGACCCAAATTACAGAAATGTATGTGTATCTATATAATTAAATATATATTTAATGACCTCATTAATTACCTTTTTAATGCTATTTGTAAATATTTTCACATTCTGAAATAGTAGGCTTAGGGTTTCAGTATGTGAATTGGGGAGGAGAACACAACTCAGCTTATAGTAATTGCCTCGTGTTGAAAACCCTGTAATCCTGTCATGTAGAAATTGGAAAACCTCCTTCCCACTGAATCCTAAAGTTATATTCAAAATTTCTATCAGCTGAAGGATGCACAGAGACAGCCATAGCACATGATGCTTCTGTATGGACAGACTTTTCTTTTCCACTTATACTCCTAGTCTCAGACATGTGGAGAGAGTTGCAATCATCACTGAGCTACACTTGAATATTTCAGTAGAGAGTAGAATGAGAAGATCTTGGTCAGAAGAATACATAGACAACTCTGTCAGCAATTTTATAAAGCTTCTATCATAATCCTCTGCTACATAATAAAAAAAAAGATTTGAATTTAGAGTTATTTTCCTATGAATGTTTTAAACCAAACTAAGTTGACAGGCATCCATCAGTGTTGAGCTCTTCTGTCTTTAACTTTGTTTCATAAAGCTTTCTAAATACTGATTGGATATTTCAGTTTTGTTTTTAGGATATATATTGAGAATTATTCAGAATGTCTATTGATGGAAAGATACAAGAGAATTTTATTAATCATCTCTATGTAAATTTATTCTCACAAGATTGTAAGGTCTTTCATTTCTGAAATATAAAGCTGATACAATCACCTTGGAAAAAAATGCAGATAATTTTCATAAATGAAATGCACACATTTTTAACCAAAGGCCAGAGTCTCCAAGCTATGCACTGATAAAAGTTCACTAAAACTATGGTTTAAATAGACTTTCAGAATTGATTTCACTCTGAATTGTTACTGGTGCCTGTAACCCTGATGATTTGGGCTCACTTGCAAAGTGAAAAGCTGTGAAGATGTATGAATATGTCTTAAAAACATAGAATTTCATGAACATTATGAAAGTCCCAGGTCCTCAAATTATACTTTCAAGATATGGCCTTAAAGCTAAGAAAGACTGTGGTCCACACAACTCCAATAGTTAGTTCTGTATCTGTAATCAAGGTTTGACAGATCATAGTTATCTTCTTTTGGCCAGGACTTGAGCCAGTTTTGTGGGCAATCTGGCCCTGAAAATTCACATACCTAAAGATATCCTGTAGGTCTTGATTAGAGGTCACTTCTAAGCTCAGTATAACTTATTGCACAGCTCTGGAGGAAAAGCATATTCTTATGTAGAAAAAGAACTATGGCTTCCTTCTGAAGCCTTTTGTAATAGGATTACATATTTTGCTTTGAACTATTGATGGAAAATTGGGGGCTCTCATTTTCTTTTTTAGTCTGCAGCAAAATAAAAACAATCATAGTAACTACTTATGCTTTACATTAAATCATTTTATCTTTTTACATTTATATTTCATTTCACCTGAATATCACTTAAAGGGAAAAATGTCTCTGATTTATTATCTGTCTAAACTTTGGGTATATCTCTCATAATGGAGTTAGTCACAGAAATCCTATTTATTTCAAGGGAAAGCTGTGAATTTCAAAGGGTACAGTGTTATAAAAAGCAATTTAAAATCGATATTACATGTTCTTTTACAACATGTTCTAGTAAACTGTAAACTCCAAATTAATCACCTGCCCCTTTTTAATGATGATTATTGGTGCAGATGTCTCCAATGTCAACATCCTGGACCAGTTGAAGCCTTCAATAGCAATGATTTGATTGTTCTATTACAAAGTTATAATATAATTTTGCTACCATTATGAGTTGTAATATAACTATTTTTGGTGACAGAGGTTTGCCAACAGGATAGTGACCCACAGGTTAAGAACTGTTGCTCTAGAGAAATGTAAAGATAACAAAATACCACCTACTGAAGGCCTACTTAGTGCCAAACACAAAGACCCAACAAAGAAGGAGAACTTCAGACCAATTTTACTTATAAATATTGATGTGAAAATACTCAATAAAATTCTCACAAACCGAATCCAAGAACGTGTCAAAACCATCATTTACCACAATCAAATAGGCTTCATTCCAGGGATGCAGGATTAGTTTAATATATGAAACTCCATCAAAGTAATCCACTATATCAACAAATTCAAAAACTCACATGATCATTTCATTAGATGCTGATAAAGCCTTTGACAAAATTCAACACTCCTTTATGTTAAAAGTCCTGGAGAGATTAAAAATTCAAGGCACATACCTAAACATCATAAAAGCAATACACAGCAAACCAACAGTCAACATCAAATTACATGGATAGATACTTGAAGCAATCTCACTAAAATCAGGGACTAGACAAGGCTGCCTGCTCAATATGGTACTTGACGTTCTAGCTAGAGCAATTAGACAACAAAAGGAGGTCAAAGGGATACAAACTGGAAAGGAGGAAGACAAGGTATCACTATTTGCAGATGACATGATAGTATATATAAGTGACGTGACCCCCAAAATTCTACCAGAGAACTCCAACACCTGAAAAACAACTTCAGCAAAGTGGCTGGATACAAAATTAACTCAAACAAATCAATAGTCTCCTTTATACAAATGATAAACTCACTGAGAAAGAAATAGGGAAACAACACCCTTCACAATAACCACAAATAATATAAAATATCTTGATGTAACTCTAACTAAACATGCGAAAGATCTCTATGACAAGAACTTCAAGTCTCTGAAGAAAGAAATTGAAGAAGACCTCAGAAGATAGAAAGATCTCCCATGCTCATGGATTGGTAGGAATAATATAGTAAAAACAACCATCCTACCAAAAGCAATCTACAAATCCAAAGCAATCCCCAGGCAAATTTCAACACAATTCTTCACAGACATGGAAAGAGCAATTCTCAACATCATATGGAAAAACAAACTCAGGAGAGCGCAAACTATTCTCAACAATAAAAACACTTCCGAGGGACTATTTTTGTATTAGAAATACTTTAAGAAGTCATTAGAGGATAGAAGGATGCTCCAGCCCTTCAGAACTCTATCAAATAAAGATTACTAATATTCTCTATATAAATGAAGGAGGAAAATTTGTTGATCCTGATAAGGAGAAAGATAAGCAAACAAGACATAAAAGAAAAGGATCAATAGTGATCTAAGAAGCCTGCTTTTGAGCAATGAAAACCCAATATATGGATCTAAAAAGATAGGAAAAAGCAAATGCCTATCAAGGGGTCCAACTAGCTGACTGAGGAGATTATTTACATATTCTCTTCTGCCTTCCTAAGAAATTGTCAGGAAAATTTACCATAAAACTCAGTGAGTGGAATTTTCAGAATTATTTCACTTGGGGGAGTTCAGATGTGTTGATATTTAAGTTGGTGTCAACATGGGCTAAATTAAAAACCGTGGATATACAATAAAAAGAATTGTGAATGACAACATCCGCAAGAAATATTGTTATGTTGCCATGTGAGTGAACCTTAAAAACATAAAGCTGAGTAAAAGAAGCCAGTCACAAAAGACTACATATTGCTTCATTATATTTGGACAAAAACTCCAGAAATGGACAATTTATAAAAACACAAAATATGTAGGTGGTTTCCTGGGGCTTGAATAAAAACAATAACAATAACAACAACAACAACAACAACAAAAGACTACCAAGAATATTTTAGAAATGATGGAAATACTCTAAAATTAGGCTTTAAAACTGGTCATGTGACTCTAAACTTGCTGTCATTGAAAGTTATTTGACTTACCTTTCTTAGATATGTATGTAATTATGCTCAGTAAGTTGATCATTTTCTTTGAGACAATGTCTCACTGTGTAACCTAGACCTGCTTAAATGTGTAATCTTCCTGCCTCTCTTCCTCAAGTACTAGGATTATAGTCATATTCCATCAAGCCTAGCTCAAGTGACTTTTTTTTTTAAATGAAGATGTTTCACCAAAGTCACATTTGAAATAATTCTACTTCCGGAAGGCAGCAGAACACCTCTGGATGCTCAGATAAGAAATGCACAGTGATTGTGTCTGGAGCACAAAGGCCAGGGGGAGGAAGAGCTTCTTTTAGTTCATGTTGTTTTGTACCCTTTGAAGTCTATATCATGCATAGGTATGCAAAATTAACATCAATCCATTTGCATCTCAGCTGCACTGTTTTCAGAAACAGCCATATTACATTGTGAAATGATACTGATATGGTTGGCAATATCCTAGACTTGAAGCACCTAAAAGGAATAGTATGCAAAGCCTTAGATAAAGATACACTCATATTTCATTGCAGTAAGATCTGAAAGCTAAGATGCAAAGCCTGAGTCTTCCTTTAGATGGAGGAGTGATCATTCAGAAGGCTCTTGGAGGACAGCATATTACCTATATTTCACTATATTTCAGACGTTTTGCCATTATCCTGTTTTCTGCAATAAGAACAATAAATGCATCAATCCAAAAGCAAACCACTGTAAAATCATGCTTAACTTACCTCTGGTGTTTTATTTCTACAAATTCTTTAGTTCGTGATGCCTTCTGGAATTCTGGAAGATTTAATTTTATATTTTTGGGTACAATTAAAATTTTTAAATAATTTTCAGGCTCTTTTCCATTTAGAAACTTGAATTATTTGGTTGTAATAAAGTTAAATCTCATTATAATCAGTTCCCTAGTAAGAGCGTATTTGTAATCTTTAAGATTTTCAAGTCTTAGCCATGGCTCACTTATTATGCCTGATATTGAATGCCACAATCTTCCAGGCAAATGAAGACATTCGAGCATCCCTTTAACACTCAGAGAAACGACATTTCAAGATGTGAGGTGAAGGAACACATCCTGCCAATTACCGATACTCGAAAATCTGTAAGAAAATGGCACCAAGAAATGAAACATAGTGGTTAACGTGACTGTCTTCATTTTATTACCCAGAATATGTGAATCAGAGCAGAATACTGAAATTTCTTTTCCCTGTGACTAATACCTGTTTAAAATCTTACAGCTCCATTATGACTAGCTCTTTTCAACAGCCCAGAGATAATCATGATATCATAGTCTGAGAATACGCTAAATGATGTTTTCTAAATGAAAAGTTTTCATTTGACCTTTATGAAGACATAATCAAAGTTTTATTCACAGCATGATAACTCTTATTTGAGGCTCAGGGTGAAATGTAAAAGAAACAGATAATGTATTTGACTTTCCTAGTGGGGAGAAATACACCCACAGCTGGAGCTTTTAGAAACAGCATGATGTTCACTCAGACTGTAGCTTCTGAGTTAGACAACATGAGTTTAAAATTTCACTTTGACTACTTACTACTTTGTGTAATCATACTTATCAGGTTACAAAAATTCTTTAAAAATCCCAGTTTTTATATGTATAACAGGAAATAGTAACCGTGTCTTCTGCAAAGAGATGTTAGGAAGCTACACACAGTAATGCAGGTAAAACCTCATTTATTAGAAGCAAACTGTAGGGTTTTATGGAAGCCTAAAAATTTTACAGCAAAAAGACAGGTTTCTCACAAGCAAATGTTTTCATTTAAATGTGCTAGAAATTCAAAGGCTATCAAGAGAGATAATGAGTCTCTAGAGAGATACCACCAGGCTTATCTAGATAACCTAGCCACCCCCCACATAAGTGGCAGATATGTAGCTCAGTCTTCATGTGGCTCCCCCAACAGCTGGAGTGGAAGCTGTCCCTTACTCTGTTGCCTGCCTGTGAATTCTGTTCTCCTAATTTGGGAACAGTTGTCTGGCCTCAGTGAGGAAGGATATACAGGGACTTGATGTGCCAGAGTGGATTGGTACCCAGGGGGGACTTCCCCCTCTCAGAAAAGGAGATAGGGGATGGAAGAAAGGGAAATGTGATGGGGCACTGGGAGGAGAGAGGCTGCAATTGGGATATAAGGTGAATAATTTAATTAATTAATGGAAACAGTCATAAAATTTAGGAAGTTATATATTTGCTTATAGTATTAAAATAAATCTTCTGATGAAATGCATCCAAAAACACCAACCAAAGCACCTGGAATTAAATGATGAGTAATGATTTGCAAGGTTTAAAATTAACAGTGTAAATTTGTGAACTAGTTGAAAATCTGAAGCTTGGTTTCTGTCCTGTTAAACAGATGTGATAACAATATCCTATAGATCTTTAGACGTTTCATGAATATGAAGTAGATGTATAGTATCTGGCACAGTCTGGATGCTCAGGAATAATGGTGGCTTTGGCTTAGAAATTATTATAACTGTTAATTATTATTCATGTTTCAAAGTATGGAAGCTAAAAACATAACTTGCTTAAAGCAAATTTAGTAAGCTCTGGTATGGAGATAAAAATGTGTTCATGAAATAGTAGATAGATAGATAGATAGACGGATAGATGGATAGATGGATAGACTGGTAGAAGATAGAGAACGGAGAAAAGAGGAAGTGTGCTACAGTAAGGGTGTGTTATAATGAAGAGAAGAGATATGTCTAACTGTTAAGCTGGTAATATGCACCAACATGAATTTAAGGAGAACCTTAGAAAATCAGGGCAAGGGAGAGAAAATAAAACACTGATTTCCAGATGGTAGAGTAGGTGGAAGAGAGAAAGAAAACAGAGGAGTGAGATAAACAACAGCTGTAGCTAAGGCGGGGTGGGGGAGGGGGAGAGAACACCATGCTACTCCTAGGTGAGTGTGCTCCAAAGCAAGGTCTGTCCAGACTACAATTTAGGAACAAAGAATCTAGGAAAGTAGCTACAGACTGCACACAGGTAAAGTGAGAGCGGAGAGTAGTCCTAGAGCTCTGATCGACCTGAGTGACGTGGCAAAGGGGAGTCAAATGGGCAGAAAGAAAACTGCAGTGCTGAAATTGAAGCCACACATGGAATAAAAACAGGCAACAGGAAGGAAAAAACATAAACTCTAAGGATGAAAACCAGAAGAAACTTACCACGTGTGCATCTGAAAGGAAGCAATACAAATGAGCACAGCATGGATTGTTAGAAATATGTGATGCATACACGTTTTGAGATAATTGAATTTACAGGTTACATTTAGGGATATATATGCATATAAAATACATATATGATGCAATTACAGTCAGAGGGGAAAGCCATGGATTTGAAGGAGGGGAGGTATATAAGGAGGCTGAAAGGGAAAAGGTTGCAATTCAACTATATTCTTAATACTAAAATAAAAATTAAAAAATCCAGGAAATTTTTAAATAATCTTGACTGCTAGCTCTCTTCTCTCTAAGTTGGCCTGTACTCTGTGAGTGGATTCCATAGAACAGAGTAGAGAGATCTGGTTAACAGCAGCTTACACAGGTGAGTCTATGCAGACACCAGGTACCTTGCAGCATAATGCAAAGAGAAGGACATGTTGGCTTCGTGGTATTCTTTGCCAAACATATGACTATATTCTAGTCATGAGGAAAACATCAAACAAAACCACACAGGGGGCATTCTGCAGGATCTCTGGCTAGTATTTCTCAAAATTGTCAAGATCCTCAAACACAGGCAGATTAAGAAGAGAGAAAACCAAGGGAGATGAGTAGACATGGAGACTGAAGGTAATATAGGACACAAGATTGGATTCTGGGACAACATATATGAAAAACACTGGCAAAATCTGGAATCAGTAAATAATCCTATGGTAAAAACAGACAGAATGAGGTGCATGGTGTCTATAAGGGGATATACTTGAACAATCACCACAGATTTTCTGTAAATCTAAAAATAAATCAAAAAATGAAATAGTTTAATTTAAAGAATGATAATATACCCAAAATACACAGGAACAAACAGAAAGAACACATAGTGGCCAAGCAATGAATTGAGACTGTAACCTGTGGAATAAAGTAAGTATCTACTTTATAATTCTGTATAATAAAGATAAAAGTTTACGACAAATAACAAAAAATACTAAATAAGTAGATAGTGTGAAGGTCATGAAAAGAAGGAAAAACAGAAAAACTATCAGCAAACAAAGGCAACCAAAGCAGACATTACAACTACATGCAATGTGGTGCTGGGATTTATTTGGTGAATGTTTAAAAAGCCCTGCTTGGAACAACTGGAAGGTCACAGAAACCTTAAGGTACAGCCTTGTGTGGTGTCTTACTGTCTTTGCGGAATGAGTTAAGAGAAGACTGGGGACCCTGTCATCTTCCATACTTGCTTATCTATAGGCCAAACCATAAGAAATTTTGCTCCATCATATCCCCCCTCCCCCCCCTTTATTAGCTGTTGTGGGTCCAGAACAATGGGACCTGCTGATCATGGACTGAGGATACCTTCTAAATACACTTAAATATGTTCATAAGATAGTTATCTGAAGTAATTGGTACAGTAGCATACAACTGGTCAACATCATTGGATTCTGGATTAGGTACTAGAACAGAACAAGAACATTGATGTTAAGTCTGAAGTTCAATTAAAAATCTTATACCAATATCAACCTCTTAATTTATGGTAAATGTATGACAATTATGGTAAGATGAATATTTTAAAAGTTAGGTGCACAATATATGTGAACAGTTTGTTTTATCTATGTCATTTCTTCTGTATGCATAAAATAACATCAACGCTAAACATTCAAAGTATCCAAGATGCATGTATAGAAATACAAATAAAGGCCAAGCATAAAAAAGACATCACAGATTTGGTGCCTGGATAACACTCAGATGCTTCTCTATCCCCCACCCCCAGAATACTAGATAATAGCATATGCTCACAGACAACTGAGACAACTATCCAACCAAAGGCTATTCAGAACTATATTTATCAAAGTGAAGAAAATGGTGAAAGTAATAGAAAATCTGGTAGATAGATAGATAGACAGACAGACAGACAGACAGAGGGAGGGAGAGGTGAATATTTAGAATTTAGAAATAAAAATATAATATTGATAGACAACTCTAAGAGTGTTAAATGTCTTTTAAATGAGCAATATTTTAAAAGTGATGGATTATTAAGGATTGGTAAGTCTTAGTCTACTTTCAAAGTATCAGGCCACTAAGATACCTTATAAAAATTTGAGCATGGGTAAAAGCAAAGCAAATGTTTCCAATATAAATGTAATTAATGCATATAATTTGGATTTAAAAAGTTAGAGCAAACAGTAAAAATGACTTAGAAGATAGGTGGCAGCAATATAAAATGGCCAAAGTATGAAAATACAGGAATAAGACAGCTGAGTCACAGTCTCGGTGAAGAGTCATGAAGGCGAGGCTAGCAGCAAGGCTGACTTTAACGAACAGCTCTGGGAAAGGGAAACGCTTTTCACAGAGAGATCTTGAGAAGAGAGGCTTGGAGGCCTTACCAATATAAACCTGAACAAAAAAAACGGCATGGAACTCCAGACACCGTGGTCGGCAGGGTAAACATGGTTAATTTGTTGAGCTGAGAGAGAACATGAATGTTTAAATGACTTCAGAATTTACTTCTGTAGGACTCTGAGTCCAGACTTAGCAAACATTTGCTAGTCTTAGTCACTTGGGGAGAATGGTGGAGATAACAAGAATTACAGAACGAGGCTTGCCAGCTGTGACAGGATGAGAAGGGAGAAGAGGAAATGGTGGGAAGTAGATGATCCTGCTGATGCCGACACAGAAAATTGTACAAATCCTGATGTACAATCTGAGCAGCAGGGCGCAAGGCATGGCAGTAAGCCACCGAGAGGCAGAGAGTCACTCAAAGTGGAGGACGTGCCTTTGTGGTTTCTTATAATTAAGACTGCAGGCTTTCAGTGGTCAATGATCCTTTCCACAAAAATACACAAATGTGTTCCAGATGGGTTTTGTATGCCGAGGTTACCAATGGAAAAGAAAAAAAAAAGGAAAGGAAACAGAACTGTTTATCATGTGTGGCTTGAAAACCCATCCCCAGAAGAAAACCCACCTCGATTGAACAGGAAGTAGTATAATGATAAAAGTAGAGTTCTAGAGAACCAATGATACCTCATTTAGAGACAGATTCTGTGGAAATTTGTACTTAAGGTGCAGTGAAAGACACATGTTATTGTCAGTTTCCAACACCTTATTGACATTCTGTGCCTTCATCACATTCTCTTCCTATCTTTTCTGTATGGATGTAAGCTTATTAATTGACTACTAATTAATAACTATTACTCCCTAGCCATGGGCAAATTATCTTTTTAATTAATAAATAACCCTGTAAAAAGCCTCATCAATTATGACTACAGCTCTTTGGAGTTAGCAGAGTTAGCAAGGACAATAAGCTTTATGTGAGAATACTTAAACTGACCTGACTTCACAGAGTTCTCATTGGTTAAACTCTTGACCGAGTTATCTCAGTATCACTCAGTCACAAGGGTACAGGCCCCAGTGAAGAGCTTCACAGTGAAGTGATTAGTAGTTCTTCTAAGTTTGTCAAAGGTGAGTTGTCTATATCTTTACAGGGCCTTAACTCTGTGTGTGTGTGTGTGTGTGTGTGTATGTGTGTGTGTGTGAGAGAGAGACAGAGACAGAGAGACAGAGAGACAGAAAGAGAAAGAGAGATCTTGGCATCTTCTTGGCATCTTCTTTTTTTACAGAGATATCAGTCTATCAGATCAAGACTTTCATTATGTCATTCAACTTAATTATCTCCTTAAAGGCCATATCTCCAAATAAAGTTATATTGAAGCCAGGGCTTCAATATGTGCATTTTTGGTGAATGGAGTTCATACCATTAAAGTCACATGACTAATGAAGGAAAAAGTAAGGTTTTAAAGGGAATGATCCTGTCCCATTCCATTTTCAGGCTTCTATGGACTTTACAGACCACAGGAGGCACACACAGGACATCATCATTACTGTTGATTCTATTTAAACAACTATCATCCATTTGACTGTTAATCAAAATCACTTGAAAATTTTCTCTCATGAAAACTGTGGCAGACTATGTGTGAGAATTCTTATTTCTTAGTTTGTGGCCACCAAACTGATGTGAATGCAAGGCATCATTCTTTCCATCTGCACAGCGGTGGATACTGCATCACAAATACAAGCCAAAAAGTTTTATCTGGGACTTAGAACTCAGTGCATCGGGTAGGAAAGAATTAGGTGTTTGCTTGAATTGGCTTAAGGTGGATTTGAATTTTCAAGCTGAGACTAATTGAGGATGACAACATGGATCCATTTTCTTTGAATGAGCCTGTGAGCAGTTTTCTTCTCTCTGGCTCCTATGCTGTGAAGACACAAAAGCAAAGAACTGAGGATAAGTGAAGTAGGGCAGCAGGCGTCTGTGCTGAGTGGAAGTGCTATTCGGGTTCAGTGCACGGACAACTCAAGAGGAACAAGTAGACTGTAGAATTCACTTGAAAGGCAATACCATAGAAGGCAAGCTCACAGGAAAAATCAAGTTAATTCAGCCATGCTTATCATTAAAAAAGAGATGATAACGTGGTCAAATGATGTTGATGGCCTTTAATAGAAAGTATATACTTAGGATAACAAAAGTCGGATCTCTCTAAATTATATTAAATCAACAAAACTGTATTAATCTTTACCAATTGTTCTTCAATATATCTCAATTATGGATACAGTCTAGTATGAAGTAAATATATATATTATATACATACATATAATCACATAATATTCATATACATAAGGAGAACATGTCTTACATACCTAGAGAGTGTATTCAAAATGACACTCACTGGGCAGACATCGCTGAACTGCAGATAAAAGCTGTTTTTTGTTTTTTTTTTTTTTAAAGGGCTTCGAGGCTACTTGAAATATGAGAATTCCAATAGAGTCCATGCATACTTGATTTACACAACAAAGAACCTTAGAAATGAATAGCATGTGTTGGGGCTAGAACGAGAAATGGCACATAGAGAACAGAACAGCAAACCTGGGAAGACAAGTGGCTAACATCCAAAACTGAAGTGCTGCTGACCAGATGGCAAAGGTATATGAGGCAGGTTGCTAGGTGTTCCAGGGAATGCCTCCTTTGATAGGGACATGGATGTTTAAATCCAAGTCAGCCACTGGGGAGTCACTGTAGAATGAACTTCACTTTAGGCGTTTAAATATTTTGCACACATCTGTTATTGACAAATCATAAGAAAGGGGGCCTAGTCTTAGATTTTCCCCATGATTTTAAATCTAGATTTAGAATTAAATAAATTAAATTAAACGAGCAAGTAAAAAACTTTTTTAAAAGGCCCAATTAAGTAAAACAGATATACCCACACCGAAATTTTTAAAGTTATTTATTAAATGTTAAGTTTTGCAGTATAAATTCTATGACTGTTATTAAGAGGGTGATGTCTGACTCAGGATATAACTAAGTGTTAACACATTTGCCTTGCATGTATGAAGTCATGCATTCAATTTCTATCACCCACCCAATCCCTGAATGTTCTTTTTGTTTTTATTTATTTCTATTTTCTTTTCTTCTTTTACACTCCAGATTTTATTCCCCTCCTAGTCCACCCTTCAACTGTTCCACATCCCATACCTCCTTCCCACTCCCCTGTCTCTACGTGGATGTCTCCACTTCCCGCCCCACTCCACCAGACCTCTAAACTCCCCGGGGCCTCCCGTTTCTTGAGGGTTAGGTGCATCTCCCTCTCTGACTGAACCCAGACCCAGCAATCCCCTGCTGTATATGTGTTGGGGGCCTCATATCAGCAGGTGTATGCTGCCTAGTTGGTAATCCAGTGTCTGAGAGATCTTGCGGGTCCAGGATAACTGAGACTGCTGGTCCTCCTACAGGATCGCCCTTCTCCTCAGCTTCTTCCAGCTTTTCCCTAACTCATCTACAGGGGTCAGCAGCTTCTGTCCATTGGTTGGGTACAAATATCTGCATCTGACTCTTTCAGCTGCGTGTTGGGTCTTTTGGAGGGCAGTCATGATAGGTCCCTTTTTGTGAGCACTCCATAACCTCAGTAATAGTGTCAGGCCTTGGGGCCTCCCCGTGAGCTGGATCCCACCTTGGGCCTGTCGCTGGACCTTCTTTTCCTCAGGCTCCTTTCCATTTCCATCCCTGCAGTTCTTTCAGACAAGAACAATTATGGGTTAGAATTTTGACTGTGGGATGACAAGCCCCTCTCTCATTTGATGTCCCATCTTCCTACTGGAGGTTGGCTCTACAAGTTCCCTCTCCCCACTGTAGGGCATTTCATCTAAGGTCCTTCCCTTTGAGTCCTGAGAGTCTTTCACCACCTAGGTCTCTGGTGCATTCTGGAGGATCCACCCTACCTCCTACCTCCCAAGATTGCCTGTTTCCATTCTTTGTGCTGGCTTTGTGTTTCTTAGCTTCAGTTCTTTTCCCTCACCCACACCAGATCAGGTTCCCCTCTCTCCCCAACCCCCAGTCAACTTTTCCTCCCAGGTCCCTCCCTCCCTCCTCCCTTGTGATTGCTTTCTTCTCCCTCCCAAGTGGGACTGAGGTGTCCACACTTGGGCCTTTCAGCTTGTAGAACTTTTCTGAGTCTGTGGACTGTATCTTAGGTATTCTGTACTTTTTTTTTTTTTTTTTTTTTGGCTACTACCCACTTATTAATAAGTACATACCATGCGTGTCCTTTTGGATCTGAGTTACCTCACTCAGGATGATATTTTCTATTTCCACCCATTTGCCTAAGAATTTCATCAAGGCATTGTTTTTAATAGCTGAGTAGTATTCCATTGTGTAAATGAACCACAATTACTGTATCCATTCTTCTGTCGTGGGACATGTGGGTTGTTTCCAGCTTCTGGCTATCACAGATAAGGCCACTATGAACATAGTGGAACATGTACCCGTGTGGCATAATGAGGCATCTTTTGTATTCCCAAGAGTGGTAATCCTGGGTCTTCAGGTAGATCTATTTCCAATTTTCTGAGGAACCTCCAGATTGATTTCCAGAGTGGTTGTTCCAGCTTGCAATCCCACCAGCAGTGGAGGAGTGTTCCTCTTTCTCCACATCCTTGCCAGCATGTGTTGTCACCTGAGGTTTTGATCTTAGCCATTCTGACTGGTATAAGATGGAATCTCACGGTCGTTTTGATTTGTATTTCTCTGATCACTAAGGACTTTGAACATTTCTTTAGGTGCTTCTCAGCCATTCAAGATTCCTCTGTTGTGAATTCTCAGTTTAGTACTATACCCCTCCCACACCCTTTTTTTTTGGATTGGGTTGTTTGGATTTTTGGTGGTTAGGTTCTTTAGCTTCTTGAGTTCTTTATGTATTTTGGATATTAGCTCTCTATTGGATGTAGGGTTAGTGAAGTTTTTTCCCAATCTGTAGGTTGCCGATTTGTTTTATTGACTATGTCATTTGCCTTACAGAAGCTTTTGAGTTTCATGAGGTCCCATTCATCAATTCTTGATCTTAGAGAGTGAACCATTGGAGTTCTGTTAAGGAAATTGCCCTCTGTGCCAATGAGTTCAAGGCTCTTTCCCACTTTCTCTTCTATTAAATTGAGTGTATCTGGTTTTATGTTGAGGTCCTTGATCCACTTGGACTTGAGCTTTGTGCAAGGTGACAAATATGGGTCTATTTTCGTTTTTTTTACACACAGTCAGTTAGACAAGCACCATTTATTGTAGATGCTTTCCATTGTATATTTTTGGCTTCTTTGTCAAAGATCAAGTGTGTATAAGTGTGTGGCTTTATTTCTGGATCTTCATTTCTACTCCATTGATCAGATCAACCTGTCTGTCTCTGTACCAATATCATGCAGTTTTTAATCACTATTGCTTTGTAGTAGAGCTTGAGGTCAGGGATGGTGATTCCCCTAGCCATTCTTTTGCTGCTAAGAATTGTTTTTGCTATTCTGTTTTTTGTTTTGTTTTGTTTTTTGTTTTTTGTTTTTTGTTTTTTTGGGTTTGTTTTTTGGTTTTTTTTTTGCATTTCCAGATGAATTTGAGAATTGCTTTTTCCATGTCTTTAAAGAATTGTGATGGGATTTTGATGGGGATTGCATTGAATCTGTAGATTGCCTTTGGTAGAATGGCCATTTTTACTATGTTAATTCTTCCTATCCATGAGCATGGGAAATCTCTGCATTTTCTGAGATCTTTGATTTCTTTCTTGAGAGACTTGAAGTTCTTGTCATACATATCTTTCACTTGTTTGGGTTAGAGTTACCCCAAGATATTTTATATTATCTGTGGCTATTATGAAGAGAGTTGTTTCCCTAATTTCTTTCTCAACCTGTCTGTCATTTGCATAAAGGAATGCTACTGATTTATTTGAGTGAATTTTATATCCGGCTACTTTGCTGAAGTTGTTTATTAGCTGGAGATGATCTCTGGTAGAATTTTTGGAGGTCGCTTATGTATACTGTCATATCATCTGCAAATAGTGATACCTTTATTTCTTCTTTGCCAATTTGTATTCCCTTGATCTCCTTTTGTTGTCTTATTGTCCTAGCTTGCACTTCGAGTACTATATTGAATAAATATGTGGAGAGTGGGCATCCTTGTCTTGTGCCCGATTTTAGTGGGATTGTTTCAAGTATCTCGCCATTTAATTTGATATTGGTTGTTGGTTTGCATTAAATTGCTTTTATTATGTTTAGATATAGGCCTTGAATTCCTGATCTCTCCAATACTTTTAGCATGAAGGGGTGCTGTATTTTGTCAAATGCTTTTTCTGCATCGAAGGAGATGATCATGTGATTTTTTTTCTTTGAGTTTGTTTATATAGTGGATTACTTTAATGTATTTTTGTATATTGAACCACCCTTGCATCCCTGGAATGAAGCCTACATGATCGTGGAGAATGATGGTTTTGATGTGTTCTTGGATTAGGTATGCAAGAATTTTATTGAGTATTTTTGCATCAATATTCATAAGTAAGATTGGTCTGAAGTTCTCTTTTTTTGGTTGGGTCCTTGGGTGGTTTAGGTATCAGAGTAATTGTGGCTTCATAGAATGAATTAGGTAGTGTTCCTTCTGTTTCTATTTTGTGGAATAGTTTGAGGACAATTGGTATCAGGTCTTCTCTGATGGTCTGGTAGAATTCTGCACTAAATCCTTCTAGCCCTGGACTTTTTTTGGTTGGGACGGTTTTGTTGTTGAAATATATATATATTTACATTTCAAATGTTTTCCCCTTTCTAGGTCTCCTCTTCGTAAACCCTCTATCCTCCCCTTCCCCTGCCTCTATGAGGGTGCTCCCCCACCCACCCACCTACCCATTCCAGTCTTCCCTCCCTAACATTCCCCTACACTAGGGCTTCTAACACCCACAGGCCCAAGGGCCTCTTCTCCCACTGATGGCCAGCAAGGCCCTTCTCTGCCACATATGCGGCAGTTGAGAATTCTCTGTTTAGCTCTGTTCCTAATTTTTTAATAGGGTTATTTGGTTCTCTGGTGTCTAACTTCTTGAGTTCTTTGTGTACATTGGATTTAGCCCTCTATCAGATGTAGGATTGGTATAGATCTTTTCCCAGTCTGTTGGTTGTCGTTTTGTCCTATTGACAGTGTCCTTTTCCTTACAGAAGCTTTGCAATTTTATGAGGTCCCATTTGTCAATTCTTGATCTTAAAGCATAAACCATTGCTGTTCTGTTCAGGAATGACATCTTCTATTTCCTTACGGGATATGGTGCTGTTTAGATGGTTTGCCTGTACTTGATTTAACTTTGGTATGTGGTATCTGTTTAGAAAATCATCCATTTCATCTAGATTTTCCTGGTTTTTTTTTTTTTTTTTTTTTGAGTATAGGCTTTTGTAGTAGGATCTGATGAATTTTTGAATTTCCTCGATTTCTGTTGTTACATCTCCTTTTTTATTTCTGATTTTGTTAATTTGGATACTGCCTCTGGGCCCTTTAGTTAGTTTGGCTAGGGGTTTATCTATCTTGATGATTCTCTCAAAGAACCAGCTTTTGGTTTTGTCAATTCATTGTATTGTACTCTTTGTTTCTATTTGGTTGAGTTCAACCCTGAGTTTGACTATTTCCTGCTGTTTATTCCTCTTGGGTCAGTTTGTTTCTTTTTGTTCTAGAGTTCTCAGGTGTGCTATTAAGTTGCTAGTGTAAGACCTCTCCAGTTTCTTTACTAGGACACTTAGTGCTATGAATTTTCCTTTTAGCACTGCTTTTATTGTGTCCCATAAGTTTGGGTATGATGTGTCAACATTTTCATTAAATTTCAGGAAGTCTTTAATTTCTTTCTTTCTTTCTTCTCTGGCCAAGTTATCATTGAGTAACTTGTTCAGTTTCCACGTGTGTGTGAACTGTGTACTCAGAGGAGGGCACAGAGTAGGATGAAATGTAAATAACTGGGAATGAGTTAGATAGGGCTATGCTATGAAATGTAAAAAACAGATAAAGAAAGAGATGCTGGAAGGGGCTTTCAAGCATCAGGGAATTCTTAACGGAGCAAGACACTCAAGAAAAAAACAAACAAAGATGAGGAATTTCTGAAACTTTCTTTGAATTTCATATTTCAATTGAATAAAAATTAGGGAACTTCATAGGTTATACGGCAAAAGAAATCATGTTCATTGTAAATCTACTGAAGTGTTTAAACCACTATCCAATGAGATAGTTCTTTTTATTATCACAATTCTTGGACACCAAACACAAAAATGTCTTGATAGTAATTTATTCTTCAATATGTACATTGCTTAATGAATTTTGAAAAATAGTGCGTGCTAAAAATTTACTTGTCTTTTATCATACTTTCTAAGAGTCATGTCATTATTTCTTGACCAAAAACATTTGCTGAATTTAAGAAAGAATCAGCTATAGATGGTTTTGGAATTTAACAAGAGTACCTATATATGAGATTTCTTTAGAATTTAGTTCTGCCTCAAGATGGATTGTCATAGAGGATGTAATTCTAGTTCCTTACCTAGTTTTAAATTTATGTGTATGCATGTTTGTGCTTAGAAGCAGAACTCAGGTATTGAATCAAGAATGAGAGTCACTCAATCTTTTAGAACCTCTATTTCTGACATTTAAGCTGTACTATTCCTGTTTCCTGAGATGCGTCCATTGCAGCTTTGTATTTTCATTCTTTGTGGTAAGCGGCCATGCTTTCCTTGGTTTGTCACTGTTTCTCTGTCCTTGTGGTTCTGGTGGTAAATTCCAAGGGCACACATGTTAGGCTCTACCTCTAATCCCAGTAACCATTTTTCTTTTCCTTATTTCTTTCTCTTCTGTATTGTTCTTTCCTTTTCTCTCTCCTTTACTTGATCCACACTGCAACATCAAGGAATAGCAAACAGTATAGAAAGCCCCTTGGCTAAGGGAAGAGAACTACTTCACAAACAGGCTGACTGATGTGCACTGGGATGTGTTCTCAACAATGCCAGTCTTCAATCACTGATGCTTGAAAGCCCCTTCCAGCATCTCTTTCATTATCTGTTCTTTATATCCTATAGCATAACCCTATCTAACTTACTATTTACATTTCATCCTACTCTGTGTCTTCCGCAAGTACACAGTTCCTCTGCATGGATCCCCTCTTCCTAAAGACCAAGGAAGAAAGTTTTCCATGTGTCAAGACCAAGGCAGAAAGTTTCCCCCTTCATTTGTTCCATATTCATATTGACCTCAATTAGACATTCCACCCCCTGTGCATCTTTCAATAATAGTATTGCCCATGACACTCTGTGCTTTTCCATTAACTGATCTGAGCATTTCTTCCCTACCTGTATCAGCATGGCAAGTGGCCAGAGTAAGGACAAGAGCATGCAAATAACCTTTACAGAAGGTGCAAGGTTGGACTTCAGAGCAGCCATGCTGATGAAGAAAGCAGTTTCCCAAAGAACAGCAAGACACACTTGATAAAGAGGAATTTCATAAGAGAAAAATGTCAAGTTTTGCACTTGGCTTCTAAACAATCAACCACAGATGTGTAGGTTGTAGAATATTAGTTCGGGTAAATACAACTTGGGGTTTATTTGATTCTAGCTCGAACGCTTAGAATCTAAAAGTTTGAGAACATATTGGAAAGGACCTTGTTTAACTTTCTCCGTGATTTATGAGTAACCTTATCAGGCACCTGATGTCGTCAGTGTTAACACTTTCATGATGTTCTCAGCCAGCTGCTACTTGGCAGGAAAAATAAAGCATAATAAAACAAAGTAAAATAAATAAAAATCTCCAGCTGCCCAGTTAACATAGCATGTCCAAAGGTGTAATAGTGTCGTTATTCTCACTTCTGTTATAAAAATTACCATGTTGCATTTTCTTGGACAGTCAGTCCCCTTATATAACTTTTCTCTTATATTTTAAGTCCTCTGGAGATGAAATCTCTGCTCTATTAACTTCCATATACCTCATATCTAATACAAATGCTGAATAATATCCAAATGATGACTGCACCAGAGATGGAGAATGTAGGCTCTGATGAGATTCGTAAGATATAATGCTAATCTCACTGTCTATTACTTGTGTGACGTTTGCATGTGTTATAAAGCGCCCCTAAGCTTTGTTTTCTTATTCCAAAATGATAGTAACTGGTTTTAAAGACTATATTAGAAAGTAAAGGTAAGTATCTAGCAAAGTCCCTTTAGATATCATATGTTTAGAAATTAAAAAAAAACAAAACAAAACAGAATCTACAGCAATGACCGCCTAAACCCATATAATGTCATGAGAGTAAGGGGTACTTCAAATCTGTACAATAAAAAGGGGAAGACTCAGAGACAACAGAGTGATTATTAGTGTTATAGCTTATTTAATTACTTTATATTTCAGAAAGAGGCTCCATATATTACTTTATTTTTCACAATGGCTGTATGACTTAGGGTGTGAGAATAGGCTTACTGGTTTGTTTTGTTTTGTTTTGGTCTACAGGCAAAGAACCCAGGGCCAGGGAGGTTCTTGCTTCCTATGACCACAGTGTAATGATGATCTACAGTTCAATTCTCTTTCTATGGAAGAGCACAGCCCCAAGAGGGCATGGAATGTGAATTATTTGTGTGGAAATCAAAGTACAAGCTAATGAATGAAAAACAATGAAGAAGTAAGTCATGTCTCAAGACAGGGAGAAGAATTTAAGATAACTTTAATTGCTTCACTGAACCCACTGAAGACCAGAAGAAGTAAATTCCCCACCATTCTTTACACTTAGTAGGCAATGAAAGAACATCCACTGGAAATGACAGAGGTGAAGAAGCACTAAACTTTCTTCAAACACTACCTATGATTCTAAATCTCTTTTAAAAGAACATAGGATCTTACATATTTAAGAATTTCTTGGGGCCAGATAGGTAATGCAGTGATTCAAAAAACTGTTCTTGCAGAGGACTTGAGTTCAGTTTTCATCACTCATATGGTGGTTTGTGACCATGTGTAATTGTGGTTCCAGGGAACCTGATGCCCTCTTCTGACTTCTGTGTTGCAAAACACATACATAAAATAGAAAATAAAATAAATCTTTAAAAATCGAAAGAGCTTTGTTGTCATACCTGAGACTGTACATAGCCATGGATGTCCAGTCCTACACCACACTCAGGTGCTCTGTGTGTCACTTCTTGCTCATGCCTCAAAAAGATGGATCTGGGTCACTAGGGGCATTGTCATAGTAGTCATTCTCCTCACTGTGGGGCACCCCATGGCCATGGTCCAGGGCATTGTGGGTAGTTTCCCGGTGTACATTACTGTGACATAAGGAAAAAAGACACAAGATGATGAGTCTGTGTGGACTACTCACCTGACCTGGCATTGGACCTAGCCATGCTTTACAAAAAAAAAAATATGAATGTGAAACAATAATAAAAATATCTCATTTCTTCAAAAGTATCATCATAACTCAATGTGGGTTTACATTCATCAGTAAAAAATAATTTCCTAAGCATATATTTTATTCTAACATCTAGAAAAATGTCTTCACCTTCACATAGTTCATTGATATACTGATATATTTCCCTATTTCCTCTCCAAACAAGATTAGTTAGTAAATATACTTTATTTAACAGGAACCATTACAGTCTAAAAATTTTGAAATTATGGATATTACTTTAACTATGTGTTACTCCATCCCAATTGGGATAATCTCAACAATGTTTACAGGTAACATCCAAATTAGACATAATTAAAGATGATATATTCATATGTAATTACTGATCACTTATGCAGTAGTTTGAATAAATGTAAAAATTATTGCAGGGCACAGTTTCTAGAGAGATGCGGAACCACATAGCAAGTTTTACAGATTTGTGTTGCTTCATCATACAACCATGTAGATATCATTTATTTTCTTTTGAATGATTTTGAATGCAATGAATTTTATTTCTTAGACCTATTTTAAAAAGCTATCAGAAAAAATCCTTTAGACAGGGATATAAACGAGCAGATTTGGATTCCTAATAGAGTAAGACCTAAGTAAAATATTAATAGAAGGAGTTAGCATCATCTCTTTCCTTAAATCAATTAAAAGATATTAAAATTATCTATTTAAGTGCTTTACCATGTAAATTATTTAAAGGATATAACTTCCTATTTAGGAATATGGACAAAATCAGTTACTGGTAGAAACCAATCTTTTATTATTTAACATTTAAATAGTCCAAGCTAAGTCATTTGTATTCACAATAAGTGAAATACTCTTCACCTTTTATTTAACCTTTAATAGGTGACTGTTCTCATAAAAAGAAAATAAATTTTCTTCCATTTCAAACTACATATCATTCGATCATGCCCTGAATGTAGAATGTAAAACTGAACCGATGAAACATTTTAACAAATGAAACAAAGAGCTGCAGCATTCTATGTTGGTTTCTCCTCATTAACTGGCAAACTCAATCACAGATTGTATGCTTTCACAACAGAACAAGTATTTAAATGGCAATTATTTTATTTATGGATTTCCATAATGCTTTGAAAGTACCAAAGCAAATAAGAGAGACCTTTTCCCAAATCACATTAGCTCAGATATCAGATGAGATGCTGATTTTCTGGGATTTTATTGATTATGCAGCATAATGTGCTCTGTAATTGCCTATGTAAAGCATAAGATATTTGAGAATATACTTGGGTGATCACAAGCACAATTTAAAGAGCAAGGAACTTCACATGGTTTCAAAACAATAAATCCTATAAAATTCTGCAATCTCTCAGAATTAGGGATCTGTGGAAGTATTGGGACACTTGGAAAGGTCAGTGGGGACAGAAAGCAAAAGCACCATGCAAACCCACAAGAGGAATGGCTGCCATGGGTATATTGCAATGGTATTTATTTACCAAAATCAACTGAAATATAAATCTGTTGAGAGTCTATGCTATGCTCAGCCAGGCAGTATTAAGAGATATCTCTATATAAACATACAAATGAACACACATTCAAACATACAAACATGCATATATACACATAAACCCACCACACACACAAACACACACACACACACACATATATATATATTCAACAAAGTATGCACAATACACATATGTGCACACACACATGCATACTTACAAACATGCATATATGTGCATAAACACACATATATACATATTTGTATATCTACAACCATTTGAGCATATATAAACACATACATACATATATGTAAACAAGTGCACATAAAAGAGGGAAATTATGTGAGAAAGGAATGTTTTACTTAAACAAAATATCGTTATAAAGCCCATCATTTTATACAATGAATACACACTAGTAAAAAAGAAAACAAACAGCTTTGTTGTATATGAAATAGTGACTTCCTTGGGATATGGAGCCCTGTTTACCATTTTTGTGTAGCAATTTTCTCTTCTGGGAGGGAAGCTCATGAAGATAGGAGATGTTCTGAAGAGAGGTGAAATTTTCATCCTTAGGGAGGCTTCATATGTTCAAGAAGTAAACAAATAATAGCTTCAGGAAGTCCCTGATACTCACACGATTCATTAGGTACCTCTGTCCTCCAAGTATATATAAACAGTAAGGACTGCTGAGAGATACTTTCAACTATGTTGAGCTGCCTGGAAGAAGCCAAAACTGGCCAACTTGTCTGGAGGAAGATCAGAGCAACTGATCTGCTTCTAAAAAAAAAAAAAAAAAAAAAAAAAAAAAAAGACAACAACAACAAAACCCACAACCTCTAGGCTGTTAGGGTACCTGAAGGCTGTGCGATATGCTCCAGGTTTCCAGTTTTCATGAGTTATCACCCATTTTGGTATATGGTTTTGGTGATGCAGCTGTCTTTAAGTCATTTCTGCTTCTGTAATTTACCTCTTATCCATACTCCCATAAGCACCCCCAAGTAAATTCATTGGTGATATCTTTGTGTGGTGGTTTGAATAAGAATGCTCACAGGCTTGGTATTTAAATACTTGATCTTGAGTTTGTGGAACTGTTTGGGAAGCATTAGGAGGAGTGGCCCTGTTTGAAGAGGTCACTGGGAGTAGGCTTTGAGAATTCAAAAGCCCACACTATTTCCAATTAGCTCGCTCTGATTTGTACTTCTGGATCAGCTGGAAGATCTCAGCTACTGCTCCAGAACCATGCCTGCCTGACTGACGCCAAGTTCCCCATCATTATAGACATTGATTCTAACTCTCTGAAACGGTACGCCCCCAAACTAAACACTTTCTTTTGTAACTTGTATTAGCCACGGTGTTTAGTCACAGTAATGAAAAGTAACTAAGACAGCTTTGGTCTGTTGTCACTTCCCAAACAGTGATGAGTACATGTTTGTCCACATCTCCCTAGAGATAGCATCACACAGCAACTATATATTGAACCATCTATTTCAAGAAGTTTTTAATTAACATGAGCTTTCTACAATAATTATCCTGAAAAACAGTATGGAGAAGGGGGAAACAAAAATTACTTTACCACTAAGATTATTAATTTCAGTAACAATATTTTTAATTGTGTGAAAAAATAAAGACTACACTGGGTTAATATTTAGGAGCTTACAAGAAGAACCATCTGTGGAATTTCCTAAAACATTATATACCCAGACACTGCATTTGTTCATTATTCAAATATCTAAAGAAGTGTTATAATTTCAGAATTTCTAAGTGTGTTCATAAATGTGTAATCTCATTTTTTTCCCTAAGGAATTGCTTATTCGTAGTTATTGGTTATTCACATTCTCTGTTCTGAGATAAAGATAGGGTTGGCATTTTGCAATGAAAAAAATCAATATGTGAATAAAAGAGATACCCAACCCATCTCTAAGATTTGTTTTCATTTTAAAAGCTATGCATTGCATTAACTAAATTATGTAAAATTTGCTTTCTGCCTTAAAAACAATTACGATGATTTCATTAAATGTGAACATCATTGAGAAAATAAGCATAGTTTAGCCTATTATACTTGAATGAAATTTTATAAATAAAAGTGAAGCAATTTTATATTGTTCTAGATTAACTAGGCAATTTTAAAATCTTGACATGGTCCAGATTGTTGTAGGTAACTATGATTAAGAAATGGAAAAAGATTATTGTGACATGCCACACAGGGTATTTCTCTAGCCCTCTCCCTCTCCTCCTCCCTCTTCTTCATTCTCTCGCTCTCCCTTTCCTTCTCCCCTCTTTATCTCCTTCTCACTTAACAAAATAATTGTTAAGAAAAAATTCCCTTTTTTCTATTGTTATCATTTCTAAGTATTAAATGATTATTATATTTCTAACATTTAGTATGTTCAAAAGTCATACTCTAAAAATAAAATAACAATGGCTTAAGTGTTCAGTGTCTGTAAGATTTCTCAATGAATGTGGATAGAGATATAAACAAGTTGGAACTGATTTGTTTGCATTGTTCAAGGCTGTAAGTAGGTAAGAGGAGGTTAGAGGAATTGTCTCCTTTTAACTGCATCCATTGCAATAGAGATAGCCTTTATTTTTCTCCTGCTTATGACTGCCCAATGTCACTTTCTCTGAATAACAGAGAGAGGAAACTTTGCTTGAAGTTGGCCTTAACAGCCAACTGTATTTAAGATATGCAGGGTAGACTGGTCAAGAGAAGGACACTAAGACAGTGTGGTAATGCCTGAGTGTGGACTGCTTTAAGACTTATAAAAATGCTTGTCACATTTTAAAATATTTTTACATTTATTATGTGTGTTTGTGCATGTGTGCGTGCGTGTGTGTGTGTGTGTGTGTGTGTGTGTGTGTGTATACCTACACCAAAATCCCTCTGTATTGTGGTGGTCAGAATGCTACTTGTGGGAAACAGGGACTGAACTCAGGTATCAGGTTAGCGAGTCCCTTTTCATCTGTTCCCATCCACTTTTATGGTTAAAAAGAAAACAATAATTATTGGAATCTATTTGGCTTTGTGGTGGGGAAATCCCAGAACTCTGTCAAATATTACTAGAAATACATTATGCAGAAAAGTTATTTAAAAAATCAAGGTAAAAGTTTTTTGTAAACAGGAGTAAGAGGCCAAGGAGAGGGAACATTATGCTCATAACACAAGCATAACACATGATCATAGCACAAAGCACATATAGGCACTTTGATATTAGTGGTGTACATTTTAAAACTGAAATTTATAATGCACATATATAGTCCAACACATAAACTGGTCTTTATTGTGATGATTGTTACATTAAAGGGATAATATTAAAAACAACAGAGAGGAAAAGGTACAACTATCACTTTGACAGAATATTCTAAAGATCCAAGAAATTAATTTTTTCTGAGGTAAAATAAAGATCAAACTTGCTATTAATATTTTAATTGTCTCCTGGCAATAGCAATGCTCTGATTTGTCTTGCTTGTTCGTTCATTATAGATTTCTCCCTGGATTCTCTAACAGCCTTGAGAAGCTGTTGCAATTGTGCTGGCTTCTTTGGCCATGCCTCACCCCAACCCATTAAGACTGCTGTCTTTTCCCTGCTTACATTGCTGCATAATTTTCACCACTGTTGATAGCACCCTTGTCCTTGACTCTAAGTTAGGGAACACATCTTACAGCCTGTACTTACCTTTCCCTCCTGTGCCTCATCACTGTAGCTCTCTATTCTTCTAATGTGCCTTGCCTCTTTCTCTCCTTCAGGGATAACATGGCACATTTTGACCTTTTGATGTCTTTTTTCTGTTCTGATAAGTTGTTTGGATACAGGCCTTTGGCCTTGAGAGAATAAAAGCTGATGGGTTGTGTCCTACTCCAAGGTCAGGCTCTTGAAATTCCTGTTTTCTTTCATTCTGCAGTTGCTGATTGTTGATGATTTCTTTTCAGTGTACCCTATGTTCTCTTTCTTCTTCACTTCTGCAACAAACCTTCCACAGGATTGTTGCTTAACATGAATTTCATGTATATTCTCCTGTGAAAACTCAGTTCCCCCTTGCCTTCTCATCATCACCCACTTGTTTAGGACTTATTCCTTTCTAAGACAATGCTAAGACAATCTTGAAAATACAAGAGTCTATTTTATAGCTTGGATCTGGAATGCCCTCTGAAGGCTTATACACTGAAGTCTGGTTCCCAGACCATGGCACCATTGACACATGATGGAACCTTAAGGAAGAGAGTTTTAAGTACAAGCAAATTACATCAATGGGGGTGTAATCTTGAAGAGTGTAGAGTGTAGAGCGAATAGGGCTATTGACACAGTCTCAACATTATATGCTATTGCCATAGATCCATAGCAACAAAGTTAAGCATACATAACCAAAAAGCTTACTCTTTGCAAATTGTTTATCTCAGGAGTTGTGTCAACGTGATAGAAAGCTAACCAATACAACCAGGATATCCCTGAGTAAGGGCAACTCATAGAACTTTGTAAGTAAATAGGAAATAGTTTTCTGGCTTGAGGCAAGGTGGAGTACTGGGATTTTATAGAGTATAATCACCTGAATCATCTACATCACGGCAGAATAAGACAGGGTAAGTATGAGTATTTTCCAGAAAAGATGCCGTCGAATATTCTTAATTGTATAGGAAGACATTAAAGGCATAAACCATAGTAAGATTTTGTGTTCTTTGTTCATTTTTGTGTTTGACTCTTTTTTTTTTACTTTTTGCCATTTTATTTACACGTTATTTATTTAAGTTTAGTACATTATTATAATGTAACATTCATTATTGTTCATTTTAGTTGAATAAATAATTTTCAATTCATAAATGGACTGAATGGACAGTTCTTCCATATTTACTCATGTGTTTACCATCTTCTGTTCTCTCACATAGAATAGAATTTACATCTAAATATCATATGTGATGGGGAATTAAATTACATTTTATTCAACTTTAGAAAAAACTTTGGAGAATATGAAGATATTTTTATTGATGCTAGTATGATAGATTTTGAAGTGATTTTTTTCCACTATTTCAATAATTTACATTTGTTAATTAACATATTTTAATTATTTTTTTATTTTTTTATACTTTATTTACATTTCAAATGTTTCCCCCTTTCCAGATCTCCCCTTTGGAACCTCCCTATTCCCTCCCCCTTCCCCCTGCCTCCATAAGGGTATTCCCCCACCCACCCACTCTCGTCTTCCCTCCTTGGCATTCTCCTCTACTGGGGCATCTAACACCCTCAGGCCCAAGAACCTCTCCTCCCCCTGATGGCTAACAAGACCCTCCTCTGCCACATATGTGACCAGCACCATGGGTCACTCCATGTGTATTCTTTGGTTGGTGATCCAGTCTCTGGGAGCATCTGAAAGTAAGGCCAGTTGACACTGTGGCTCCCTCTATGTGGCTACCAACTCCCTCAACTCCTTCAGTCCCTTCTCCAACTCCTCCATCTGGGACCTCACACTCAGCCCAATGGATGCTGTGAAGTGAATCTTGGGTATTCCGAACTTTGGGGCTAATAACCACTTATCAGTGAGTACACACCATGTTCATTCTTTTATGACAGAATTACCTTGCTCAGGATGATATTTTCAAGTTCCATCCATTTGCCTGTAAATTTCATGAAGTCATTGTTTTTAATAGCTGAGTAGTATTCCATTGTGGAAATGTACCACATTTTCTATATCCATTCCTCTGTGGAGGGACATCTGGGTTGTTTCCAGTTTCTGGCTATTATAAATATGGCAGCTATGAACATAGTGGAACATGTGTCTTTATTACCTGCTGGAGTATCTTCTGGGTATATGCCCAGGAGTGGAATAGCTGGGTCCTCAGGTAGTATTATGTTTATTTTTCTGAGGGTCCACCAAACTGATTTCCAGAGAGGTTGTATCGGCTTGCATTCCCACCAGCAATGGAGGAGTGTTCCTCTTTCTCCACATCTTCACCAACATCTCCTGTCACCTGGGTTTTTAATCTTAGCCATTCTGACTGGTGTGAGGCGGAATCTCAGGGTTGTTTTGATTTGCATTTCCCTGATGAATAAGGATGTTGAGCATTTCTTTAGGTGCTTCTCTGCCATTTGAGTTTCCTCAGTTGAGAAATCTCTGTTTAGCACTGTTCCCCATTTTTTGATAGGGTTATTTGGATCTCTGGAGTCTAACTTCTTGAGTTCCTTGTATATACTGAATATGAGCCCTCTATCGAACGTCGGATTGGTAAAGATCTTTTCCCAATCTCTTGGATGCCATTTTGTCCTATTTACAGTGTCCTTTGTATTATAGAAGCTTTGTAATTTCATGAAGTCCCATTTGTCGATTCTTGATCTTAGAGCATAAGCCATTGGTGTTCTGTTTAGGAACTTTTCCCCTGTGCCCATGTGTTCGAGACTTTTCCCCACTTTCTCTTCTATTAGATTCAGTGTATCTGGTTTTATGTGGAGGTCCTTGATGTACTTGGACTTGAGCTTTGTACAGAGAGATAGGAATGGATCAATTTACATTCTTCTACATGTAGACCTCCTGTTGAACCAGCACCATTTGTTGACGATGCTGTCTTTTCTCCACTGGATGGTTTTAGCTCCTTTGTCAAAGATCAAGTGACCACAAATGTGTGGGTTCATTTCTGAGTCTTCAATTCTATTCCACTGATCTATCTGCCTGTCAATGTACAAATACCATGCAGTTTTTATCACTACTGCTCTGTAGTACAGCTTGAGGTGAGGGAAGCTGATTCCCCAGCAGTCCTTTTATTGTTGAGAATAGTTTTTGCTATCCTGGGTTTTTTTTTTTATTCCATATCAATTTGAGAATTGCCCTTTCTAAGTCTATGAAGAATTGAGTTGGAATTTTGATTGGGATTGCATTGAATATGTAGATTGCTTTTGGCAGGATGGCCATTTTAACTATATTAATCCTGCCAATCCATGAGCATGGGAGATCTTTCCATCTTCTGAGGTCTTCTTGGATTACTTACTTCAGAGACTTGAAGTTCTTGCCATACAGATCTTTCACTTGTTTGGTTAGAGTCACACCAAGATACTTTATATTGTTTGTGACAATTGTGAATGGTGCTATTTCCCTAATTTCTTACTCAGCCTGTTTATCCTTCGAGTATAGGAAGGTTACTGATTTGCTTGAGCTAATTTTGTATCCAGCCACTTTGCTGAAGGTGTTTATCAACTGTAGCAGATCTCTGGTGGAGGTTTTTGGGTTACTTAAGTATACCATCATATCATCTGCAAATAGTGATACTTTGATTTCTTCCTTTCCAATTTGTATTCCTTTGATCTCCTTTTGTTGTCTAATTGTTTTAGCTAGAACTTCAAGTACTATATTGAATAGATAGGGAGAAAGAGGGCAGCCTTGCCTAGTCCCTAATTTTAGTAGTATTGCTTCGAATTTCTCTCCATTTAGTTTGATGTTGGCCACTGGTCTGCTGTATATTGCTTTTACTATGTTTAGGTATGCTTCTTGAATTCTTGATCTTTCCAAGCCTTTTATCATGAAGTGATGTTGAATTATGTCAAATGCTTTTTAAGCATCTAATGAAATGAACATGTGGTGGTTTTTTTTTTCTTTGAGTTTTTTTATGTAGTGGATTACATTGATGGATTTCTGAGTATTGAACCATCCCTGCATCCCTGGGATGAAATGTCTACTTGATCATGGTGAATGACCGTTTTGATGTGTTCTTGGATTTGGTTTGCAAGAATTTTATTGAGTATTTTTGCATTGATATTCATAAGGGAAATTGGTCTGAAGTTTTCTTTTATTGTTGGGTCTTTGTGAGGTTTTGCTATCAGTGTAACTGTGGTCTCATAGAATGAATTGGGTAGTGTTCCTTCCATTTCTGTTTTGTGGAATAGATTGAAGAGTATTGGTATTAGGTCTTCTTTGAAGGTCTGATAGAATTCTGCACCGAACCCATCTGGTGCTGGGTTTTTTTGGTTGGGAGACTTTTAATGACTGCTTCTATTTCTTTAGGAGTTATGGGACTGTTTAGATGCTTTATCTGATCCTGACATAACTTTGGTATTTGGTCTCTGTCTAGAAACTTGTCCATTTCATCCAGATTTTGCAATTTTGTTGTGTATAGGCTTTTGTAGTAGGATCTGATGATTTTTTTAATTTCCTCAGAATCTGTTGTTATATCTCCTTTTTCATTTCTAATTTTGTTAATTTGGATACTGCCTCTGTGCCCTCTGGTTATTCTGGCTAAGAGTTTATCTATCTTGTTGATCTTCTCAAAGAACCAACTCCAGGTTTTGTTGATTCTTTGTATAGTTCTTTTAGTTTCTACTTGGTTGATTTCAGCTCTTAATTATTTCCTGCCTTCTACTCCTCTAGTGTATATTAGCTTCTTTTTGTTCTAGAGCTTTTAGGTGTGTAGTTAAGCTGTTAGTATATGCTCTCTCCAGTTTCTTTTTGGAGTCATTCAGAGATATGAGTTTTCCTCTCAACACTGCTTTCATTGTGTCCCATAGGTTTGGGTAAGTTGTACTTTCATTTTCATTAAATTCTAGGAAGTCTTTCATTTCTTTCTTCATTTCTTCCTTGACTAAGTTATCATTGAGTAGAGCATTATTCAGCTTCTATGTGTGTGTAGGCTTTCTGCTGTTGTTGTTCTTGTTGCCATTGAAGACCAGCCTTAATCCATAGTGATCAGATAGGAGGCATGGGATTATTTCAATCTTCTTATATCTGTTGAGGTTTGTTTTGTGATCAGTTTTGGAGAAGGTACCATGAGGTGCTGAGAAGAAGGTATATTCTTTTGATTTAGGATGAAATGTTTTATAGATATCTGTTAAATTCATTTGGTTCAGAACACCTGTTAATTTCACTGTGTCTCTGGTTAGTTTGTTTTTCCAAGACCTATCCATTGGTGATAGTGGGGTGTTGAGGTCTCCTACTATTATTGTGTGAGATGCGATGTGTGCTTTGAGCTTTAGTAAAGTTTCTTTTATGAATGTGGGTGCCTTTGTATTTGAGTGTAGATGTTCAGAATTGACAGTTCTTAGTAGATTTTTTCTTTGATGAGTATGAAGTGTCCTTCCTTATCTTTTTTGATGACTTTTGGGTGAAAGTTGATTTAATCCGATATTAGAATGGCTACTCCAGCCTATTTCTTGGGGCCATTTGCCTGGAAAATTGTTTTCCAGCCCTTTACTCTGAGGTAGTATTTATCTTTCACACGGAGGTGCATTTCCTGGATCCAGCAAAATCCTGGGTCCTGTTTATGGATCCAGTCTGTCAGTCTATGTCTTTTTATTGGGGAATTGAGACCATTGATGTTAAAAGATATTAAGGAATAGTGATTGTTGTTTCCTGTTATTTTCAATGTTATTTTTATGTTTGTGTGGCTATCTTCTTTTGAGTTTGTTGAAAGATTACTTTCTTCCTTTTTCTAGGGTGTTGTTTCCCTCCTTGAGTTGTCATTTTCCATCTATTATTCTTTGTAGGGCTGGGTTTGTGGAAACATACTGTGCAAATTTGGATTTGTTATAGAATATTTTGGTTTTACCATCTATGATTATTGAGAGTTTTGCTGGGTATAGCAGCCTGGGCTGGCATTAATGTTCTGTTAGAATCTGTATGAGATCTGCCCAGGATCTTCTAGCTTTCATAGTCTCTGGTGAGAAGTCTGGTATAATTCTGATAGGTCTGCCTTTATATGTTACTTGACCTATTTCCCTTACTGCTTTTAATATTCTTTCCTTATTTTGTGTATTTGGTGTTTTGACTATAATGTGATGAGAGGAATTTCTTTTCTGGTCCAATCTATTTGGAATTCTGTAGGCTTCTTATGTATTTATGTTCATCTCTTTCTTTAGGTTATGGAAGTTTTCTTCTATAATTTTGTTGAAGATACTGGTCCTTTAAGTTGGGAATTTTCACTCTCTTCAATACATATTATCCTCAGAGCCTGTCTTCTCATTGTATCCTAGATGACCTGGATGTTTTGGGTTAGGAGCTTTTTGAATTCTGCCTTTTCTTTGACTGTTGTGTCCATGTTTTCTATGGTATCTTCCGCACCTGAGATTCTCTTTTCTATCTCTTGTATTCTGTTGGTGATGCTTGCATCTATGACTCCTGATTACTTTCCTAGGTTTTCTAAGTCCAGGGTTGTCTCCCTTTGTGATTTATTTATTGGTTCGTTTTCTATTTTTAGTTCCTGGATGATTTCTTTTTCATTTCCTTTATCTGTTTGATTGTGTTTTCCTGTAATTCTTTAAGGGTTTTTTTTTTTTTTTTTTTTTTTTTTTTTTGGTTTCCCCTTTAAGGGCTTCTAGTTTTTTACCTGTGTTCTCTTGCATTTCTTTAAGGGAGTTATTTTTTTCCTTTTTAAAATCTTCTATCATCCTCATGAGATGTGATTTTAAGTCTGAGTCTTGCTTTTCTGGTGTGTTGGGGTATCCAGGGCTTGCTGTGGTGGGAGAGCTGAATTCTGATGATGCTAAGTTGCCTTGGTTTCTGTTCCTTATGTTCTTACCCTTGCCTTTCACCATCTGGTTATCTCTGGGGTCAGCTGGTTTTACTCTCTCTGACTGTGGCTTGTCTTTCCTGCAAGCCTAGGTGTCAATATTCCTTGAAGACCAGTTCTCTCTGAGAGGAATTTGGGGTTAGAGAGCTGTGGTATACAGTCAGCTCTGGGATGCAGACAGAAACCAGAAATACCTAGTCCCCAGCTGCCCCTTGTTTCCTGTATCTTGATGGCTCTGCAAGGGTACCTCTTTGTCCAGTGAATTTGAAAATAAGTGATGGTCCTGCCTGTGCTTGAAGGCATGTCGGCACTCCTTGGATACCGGCTCTCTCCTGGCACTATTTGAGTATGAAGCCCTGTGTCACAGGATTCGCTTCCTGGCCACCAAAAGAAACCAGAAGCCCACTCCTCAGTCCCTGTGTCCTGGGTATTCCAGGTGGGTCCCTCTGAGCAGACAGGCTTGCTCACACTCCTGGGAGACTATCTTTCTCCCAGTGCTATTTGACTATAGAGCCCTGGTGGCCCAGGCAGAGGTCTCCTGCCACAGATGGTAACTGGAAGGCTCCTTCCTCTGGGCTGTTCCTCAGCCCCTGTGTTCCAAGAACTCCCACCGAGCAGTGTTAGTCCTCTTACCCCCTCTCATGGGTTTTCCCACACTCCTGGGATGCTAGCTTTCTCCCAGCACTATTTGGCTATGGAGCCCTGGTGGCCCTGGCAGAGGTCTCCTGCCACAGATGGAAACTGGAAGGCTCTTACTGCCCTGCTGTTCCTCAGTTCCCTGTTTCTGGAGCCCTCCTCTTGCTGGCTTTTCCACACTCCTGTAATGCTAGCTTTCTCCCAGCACTATTTGGCTGTAGAGTCCTGGTGGCACAGGCAGAGGTCTCCCACCACAGATGGAAACCAGAAGCATGTTTGACTTTTTTAAAAACAACATCTTACTATGTAACCCATACTGGCCTCAAACTCAGAGATCCACCTCCCTTCATTTAGTCTGCTGGGATTAAAAATACGTGTCACTATGTCCATCTAGGATAATCTTAATTGTATACAATGTGGATTTCTTTTAAATTATATTGCACTCTTACATTCAGTTTCACGGAGGAATTGAAGGTAGCAATATTAACTAGAGCTGAAATAATGAACAGTTCCATAAAATGGAAAGTGAAACATTGTGTAAAGACAGCTTCATCGAATGAAGATCCCCAAGATTCCTTCTATAGGTTAGTGCAAATATAATCTCTGAGCTGTCAGGAGGAGCTATGAAAGCACTCAGGTTCAAATGGAAACAAATGGCTATCACTGGGGCAGATATAGCCTTAACTATGGCTAAAGAACTCTTCATCTGCTTACACAGCAAAGAGATGTTTCTATAATAAAGTTCAGGAAGCTATTCTCTTGTCTTCAGAGTTTCTTGTTCATGCCAGTCAGCCACTGTCACAATAACACTGCTGTAAACCCTCCAAGCACAGTGGCAGACACACATCCTGGCTAGAAAGTCACTGGGGCATCTGGGTATCAGATTCCCTCATTGTCCTATGACTAAAAGACTATCCTGTTCAGGTGATGCCAGAAGTGCCAGAGAGGTTAACAGTAACATGTGCTGGCTTTGAAAATGTAGTTCAAAACTGTTCTGGTCAAAGCAATTCACACCTTCCCTAGGAGGGGATTATATGTATCCCACCCCTAGAGAGGGCTAAAGGCAATATTGGGATGGGCAGAGGGTATGGATCAGCCTTGTTGTCTATTTCATTGGCACATCTTTCAATCCAATGAGGGCTGAGGCTGCTTTTGAAATAAAATTCTACATCCTTGCATAAATTTTTCAATAATAATATAGATATTTTCTTATTTTAAAAAATTATTAGCCAGACAGTGGTGGTGCATGCCTTTAATCCCAGCACTTGGGAGACAGAGGCAAGTGGATTTCTGAGTTCAAGGCCAGCCTGGTCTACAGAGTGAGTTTCAGGACAGCCAGGGCTACACAGAGAAACCCTGTCTCGAAAAACCAAAAAAAAAAAAAAATTAAGAAAGAGGCTAAGTGAATATTACATGTAAAAGAAGCACAACAGTTAGGAAATATCAGCTAATGCAAAGTTTAATGGCTACCTGTGCACAAGCCACTGAGAAATCTATGAGAACAGCAGATTACATCATAGGCTGCCACCTTTCTGAAATAGCTAACTCCATACAGAAGGGAGGAGGTGAAGCTGTACATGCACCGGATAAGTCATTCCTGGTCACATTTCTAGTGGATGTATGGGTTATAAATTGTTGTGTTAAAACAGAAGCTCATTAGAAATGAAACAAATTTATTACAAGTACCCCAAGCAGAATTGTAGAGCAGCTGCCTGGACTTACAGAATGGATTGTCTTTTTAAAGGATTCAGACGTCGGCCCTGACAAATTCTCTCTAGGAGCATAGAGCTCTGATCTCATTTAGCTCACAGTTGCCTTCACAGGGAATTAAAGGGGCTGTCCTAAAACACTCAAACAGTTCTGAGTGAGGTCTAAAAAGATCAAGAAAAAATGTTTCTGAATTGAAGAGAAAATTGTCCATTGGCCCTGATCGCTAGGATAGTGGTTTTTCAAGCTACAGCACCTATAATCGGAAAAGTGAGGAGTGCTGGGGTTCTCATTCTGTACCTGGAGAAAGACAGAAACAAAACAAAACAGAAGAACAACGCAAAGGCTCCCTCTGTCTTATGGAGCACAATAGGAGACACATTCAAATCCAGGATACTTCACACTCTCTGGACCACAGTGGCATACTGTTGGAATCAAGTTTACCTTAGGAAGTGAATGGATTTGTTTCAGGCAGCTGCCAGGTTTACCTGCACTGAGTTTGAGAAGTATCGTGCATGCTCCAGAAACCACTAAATCTCTAGGGGTAACTGCTACTGCAGCACTCCTCTGTGCTTTAATTTCACTTTAGCAGTGTTGTTTACCTCCAGTCCACTGTGGTTTGAAAAGTATGGAAATAAACTATTTATAAGTCTTAAACTTTATAGCATTCTGAGCAACATTATGATATCTGAGCCCTCCTACTCCCTCCTCACCTGAACGTGAATGGCCCCTGTGCTCAGAGCTACACACCGAATATGCTACCCACTCACTGGCCACATCTCTATCTGTGGTAGTAGTGTTTGTGTTTAAATATCCATCTTAATGGCCCCAAAATGCATTGCAATTTGCATATGCCAAAGAGAAGCCACAAAGGTCACCCTGAAATAACTGAAAATAAGGAAGTCCTTGACTGAGAAAATGTTTATGACAAAATAAGAAAAATTAAAATGTATATTGAGGTTATTAATATCTCTGCTCAATTACTGCTGGTAATGTTTTACTTTGGCTTTTTTTTTTTTACATATCACCACATCACAGGCTTGCATGCAAAGGAAAAAGCACAACACATACAGAGGTTGGACTTCAGATACTGACTGAGGAAGGAGAATGCATCTTAGTGGATAAGGAGAATTTACTGTATGCTCTTCTTTTTCCTCCAAGATCTGTGTCTTCCAGGAGCCTCTATTTCATTTATGAAAGAAAACCTTATTAGAAGAAAAGAACTCAGCACACAAAGGAAAACGCATTAATCAGAGGCTACTGTAAGTTCCCTCATGAAGAATAGGAAATTTTCATACCTATCTCATATCATAAAAAATTAGCAAGATGCAGTAGAATCAAGAAAACAAAGTTGTGGGAGTATATGTACTTCTAAGAAAAACTGCTGACACATACTTAATAAATGCAAAGTTTGGTGTAAGAAATGCTTGAACAATGAATAATGAATTTAATTGGTGAATTTAATGTAACTGCCTTATTCACTATGAGCCCTGCCTCTTCTTTCTTAGAATAGAAATACTAAGAACTGTTAGAAATAGAAACAACTGGCCATTCGCAGGCACAGACAACAAATTACAAATGATATGATGTGTGATTGATATTTGTTTATGTGAATTTCAAAACCCTCAATCATGCTGCAGCACATACACATAACTAAATATCTAGATTTTAGAATTTCAAAAAGCAATCTCGAAATAATTCAATATACTCTTCTTTGATGATAAAAATGTAAAAATCTGACAATATTTGATTCAATATATTGAACAAAGTCACTGAAACAAAAGTTATAGTTCTTGTTTTGCCTTACATACCAAGGCTTGACTCCCAAGTGTCCAAAGTCCTAATATAGTCCCCTTTCTTTCGCTGATATAAGACGTTTAATCACCGATATGCCAGCTTTCTTTTGTGAACATGATGCCCAAGAAATTCATATGTGTTGTTGTGCATATCCTGAATCATCCATTCTTATTGCAAAGAAAAATTCAATTGAATAAAAACCGCAACTGTTTCTTCACCCAGTCTGATGTTACACATTTAGGTCATTACTTGTCTTGGGTTGGTGGTGCTAAAGCTTCCATGAACATTCCAGTGTTTTGTGGGCACACATTTACATTTCTCTTGGAAAAATTCCTGAGCTGACTTTTCTGGTCAGTTTCTGGGTAAGTGTGTGCTGAAACATAAAAATCTACCAACAGTCCCTTAAAGGCAGGAAATCAATGCCAATGAAGTCCTCAAAGAAAGAGCAAACGGAGATTTATGTGTCTAGTCAACACATAGATTAGATATAAAGACAGAAAACAAACCTTTTGCAACATGAAATAGATGTGCGTTTGCTGGGGCTCTTTAAAATGTGTCAGAAAAGAGGCTTCTGCTTTCCAGAGCAAAAGCTTGTCTGTGAACAGAAAATCCGCTTAGCCTCAGAATTTGAAAAACAAATATGAAAATTTTTGTTGTAGACTAGAATGCAAATGTCCTAATCTAAAGCCATATAGAAATAACAAAATTCATTGCTCTTGGCTAGAGAAGTGAATGGTAAGGTTAGATAGTATGAAGAAGCTGATCTTTCATAGACGTGGAATTAAAAAATATTTAAAATGGATAAAACAATAGACAAATCTATAAAAGAAGTGAATCATCCCTAAAATATAGAATCTGTGTAAATTTAAGTGTTGCAGGGGGCGGGAAACAAAGGAGGGTTAAAACTGACATGCCTTAAATGTAGACCTGTTCATAAAAGAGGCCAATATACGAGTCTTAAAGAGAAAAAGATTAAGTATATTTCAAGTCAATCACTGAGAAACATAGACTGAACGATTCTTAGAGGGCTGGAGATGTGAACTGATAGTAGAAATTTTGTCTAATTGGCATACATCTCCTGGATTTGATCTCCAGCCCTGGAAAAAAAATACTTTCTTCTACAATAAAAACAGAAGACATGATAAAATATGATGCCAGAATCAAGAACATTTTTGTAAGTCAATAAATTGAATTTTCCATGAATTAAGGCTCCTTTTGAGGCATAATGCCAAAGCTAACGCTGTCTGCAAAACAGACGCATTTGCAACAAAACTCCAGTGTCCTGAGAGCACTGTGAACCCAGAGCCCTTTGTGAGCCCAGAGCCCTTTGTGAGCCCAGAGCTTACTGTGAGATGCTTAGTGAAGGTTCTGTCCCACCCCAAAGTGCCCAGCCACCTACAGAAAAGCAGACAGGCCTTACAATCCCAATGAGTTGTGTTAGAGTCTAGTTAACAAGTTGTGTCTCTCAAAAGATCTGCTAAAGTTTTGTTTCTTCCATTACAACCATTAAAGGTACTTTGGAGGTTTAGGCTTATCACTTACTGTACAGTCTGCACTGAGAAAGCAAAGAGCTCCACACAACAGTGTGCTCCACCTTCCCTGTCTGTCTACTCATCAGAGATCACATGAGACAGGTAGTTAAGTTAGAAGTATAAGACAACTAATGGTGATTTTTTTTTGTCTTATTTATTTATTTATTTATTTATTTATTTATTTATTTATTTACACTCCAGATTACACCCCTCCCCCGTCCACCCTCTGACTGTTCCACATCCCATAATTCCTCCCCAACCCTGTCTCCACGAGAATATCCCTACCCCCCCACCCCCACCCCCACCCCCACCCCACCAGACCTCTAAACTCCCTGGGTCCTCCAGTTTCTTGAGAGTTAGGTGTACCTTCTCTGACTAAATCCAGACCTGGCAGTCCCCTGCTATATATGTGTTGGGGGACCCATACCAGCTGGTGTATGCTGCCTGGTTGGAGGTCCAGTGTCTGAGAGATCTCGCGGGTCCGGGATAACCGAGCCTGCTGGTCCTGCTACAGGGTCGCCCTCCTCCTCAGCTTCTTCCAGCTTTTCCCTAATGTAACCACAGGGGTCAGCAGCTTCTGTCCATTGGTTGGGTGTAAATATCTGCATCTGACTCTGCTGCTTGCTGATCTTACATGACAGAAATCAGTTTCCCATCCCCAAGGCAGCACTCCATTTGTGTTAGGTCTTTGCCTGTCCTTATGTTTATAAGAAGCATGGGCCAAGCAGGCCAGGAACAGAAGTAGTACAGGTTAGCCTCTCATGGAAAGGGGTGACAGACAGAAAAGATACATTAGATGAATGAAGAATATGGGTTTTAATTAGTCTGATCATACTTTTCATTAAACGTACGATAAAATCCAACTAAGAATCTGTCCTTGAGAACAGTAATACTAATATGACTCTGCATTTATCTTAGCATTACTATGGGGGCAATGTCCATTTTACAGATTTCTGACGTTCAGACTTGGTCTCAGATTCATGTATTAGAAACCTGACAGCATATTCCGTGCTATTCAAGGACACTCCATGTAGGAAGGGTGCTTTACTGCAAATACATTTTAGAAATTTGGATTATGCTTGAAATGCAGAACATAAGGCAATAAAATGCAAAATACCATCCATCCTCTGAGTTCTTTTAAAATATTCCATTCCATGGCCAGAAAAAGAGTTGCATAAGATTCAATGCGGAGTCCCTCCCTCCCCAAGGTGAACACATTTTCTAAGGAGACACAGGGGCTCTGAAAAAGAATGAACCATTTGACATGAAAATGCCCTGGGGAAATGATGAAGAATGAGTGTTAAAATAAAAATGTCCTCAGCTGTCTCTCTCTCTTTGGTGTAAGACAAGATTCTATAAGCTCTGCCCCTGCCCATTATAAATAAACACACAGAGACAAAGTCACTGTCATACAGATGACAATTGCTGTTTTCCCTATCCTGAGTCATCTGTCTCTCACCCCCAAATAAAATAACCAACGAATTAAAAATAAATATTACTTTTTGTAATAACAGGACTGTATAAAATCCTTATGATATCCCTGTCCAACCAACACAGTAGGCTTTCAATAGCTAACATGCGTGGAGTGGAACAAATAAAGTTTATACTCCCAACCTTCTTTGGGAGCTACGCCTACCAGAACTCAGGTAAATGCAGAGCTTGATTCAGCTGACAATTTAAAATCATGAGGTGAGAGAAGATGCCACTGAGATGAATGTCTGTCCTACAAATGATAATGTGGATATCCGGTGGTTTTGAGAGTCACAGGATCTTTCTTGGCTCTTGGATATACTTTAAGTCAGAAGCCAGGGTGCTTAATGTACATTGTCACATAAAACGTTCACTGACCAGTGGTTATGAAGTTTATGGGTTGTGGGTCTTGGAGTTACTAAGACTTTACTAGCTTTACTGGAGAGGGGATGAGCTAGTCAGTCCAGTTCCCATTTCAGGTGTCTAGATGCCCTACAGGTTAGGTCACATCCTCAGTATGGTTGCCAGAAAACGGGGTACTCCAAAAAAGGGGGTACCCCTTTAGTAGAAAAGAGATAAGGAAAACCTTTGCTTCTAGCATTCCTCACCTCTGGCTAGGGCAGAGGCAAAGGCATTCTATCTTTTTTTTTTTTTTTTTTTTTTTGAGACAGGGTTTCTCTGTGTAGCCCTGGCTGTCCTGGAACTCACTCTGTAGACCAGGCTGGCCTTGAACTCAGAAACCTGCCTGCCTCTGCCTCCCGAGTGCTGGGATTAAAGGCGTGCACCACCACTGCCTGGCGTGTTCTATCTTAAATACTTCTGGCATCTCTATCCTCTGACCAGACCAAGGCTTTCCATCCAGGCTGGAGACTAGAGAAAAAAACAATTCATCCTTCACTTTTGAGTTTTTACCCTAAAACTGTCTGGCTAGTTTTTATCTTAGTCTTATTACGAAGAGCGTGTCTTCTGGATGCCAATCTCATAGGAGATGCATCTCCAGCCCCTCAGGCCTACCCAATGAAAGATTCATTTTAGATCTTGAAAAAGGGCATTAGCTTGTCCTTCTCCAATAGAACCCACAGAAAGCCTCTCACTTCCAAGACACTTGGTTTGGTTCAGAGCTTCATGTGAGCCTAAAGAAGTGCATGGATCCTGAGCAAACTACTCCAGCCTTAATATGACCTCACTCTTGTCTATTTTCCTGGTTTCACTGCTCATCCAAGGGCACTGTCAATCTCTAGGTGTGATATTAATGGTTAATCTTGATTATCAATTTGACAGGATTTAGACTCACTATGGACACACACTCCTGGGTGATTGTTTCCAGAACACTTTAACTGATGATAAAATACATTCAGTATGTGGATGGCACCATTGCACAGGCTCAAGGCCCAAGTTGCTTAAAAAGGAACAAGGGGGTGGAGCATCAGCACTGATCTCCCATTGCTTCCTGACACAATGTAACCAGTCACCATCTGTTTCCTTCACCATGCATGCCTTCTCCACCTTGATGAACTGTAACCTCAAATTCTAAGACAATATCCCTTCCTTTCTTAAGTGGCATTGATCAGGTATTTTGTCACATTGGTGAGAAAAGTAACTGACACACTGAGTCTCAGTCTGGGAAATGGGAAGTTGGTACCTGATTTCAACATCACTTGCTGCTATAGAACACTGTCTTCTGAGCACCCTAGACATTACCATCTCAATGAGAGCAGCTGTGACTACCCACAAGAGACCCTCAAGATTAAGCCTATTGTTGTCCACTCATAAAAGAAGAGGATGGGGTGGGTCATTAGATGGTCAGTTGAGATTCAAGCCATTCACTGCTTCTTATGCATCCTTCCCAGCTGTAGGTATGCATATAATTTTTTTCCCGATTGCAGTAGGTCTCATGGTCTCATGAGATGGTATAGTCTACAGAGTGCACAAAGGTCAGATGAAGGGAAAGGGATTTCTTCTATGCAGCTGAGGTACTCAATAGGCATGATGGGTTACAATGCTTTGGGTCATCTAGGCTGTAACTAAACCCTCACATATGTTCTGGTAAGCAAGCCTGATAAAGTCATTGGTTCACCAAGCTAGACTTAGGTGGAATCATTACTTTCACCTGTCAATGTTCACTATCTGAGGTGAGCAGATGTTCATTGTCCTCAGTAGAAACTTGACACGACACTCATACATGTTCCCTCAAAGATGCTAAGTCACCTCAACTAGTCACAAGGGCCCTGATGTCAATTGAATGGAACACACGGGTGTCTGGGGCTGTTCTATTCCAGAAGATAAGGCATTGAATGCTCAAGAAGAAAGAAAAATGCCAAAGAAGTGCAGCTGATGTACTGTGCCTAGTGCATGTGATGTATCATACCTAGTAAACCTGATGCATCATGCACAGTGCACAGGAAACAGGACACTGGCTCTGCTTCCCTAACTCCACAAGCATCTGCCTTTGACAAGGAACTGTGGTCATGAAATAAGGGATGAGCAAAAGAAAAAGCAAAAGGGGAATGGACTAGAGAAAGAAAGAACAAAGGAAGATGAGAGAGCCAAGGGCATACAAAGGGGCCATGGTGGTGGGAGCTGAAAGAGATGAGAAAAAAAATCTTTCTTCAGTAGAAGTCAATAGACAAGTAAAAGGGCCATGTCTATTTCCAACAAAATGAGACTGACCAGAGGAAAGTGTTAGTAGATCGTCAGTGTTCTGCCTCATGCTACATAAAATATTAGGGTCAAGACAGGTGATATTTAAATGCTTAATAGGTTCTCAGTCTTTCAAAGCATCGAAAGAGCACTGCCCCATGATGCACACACATAAATAAATTAGGGAAACTATATGGTGTTCTGAGTGAGTGGCTCTCAGTGAGGAGCTAGAAAGGCGCCCTTGTCTCAGAGCCAGTGATCTTTGAAAAGGCGAGAGCTTTATGAGAAAATGCAAATGACTGATTCATGTGTATTTTTGGAGGGGGTATCTGGCATTTTAAAGAGTGTCTTGGTATTAAGAAGGCTAGACACAACATGAAAAATCATCCACAAATGACCACGCTGTAGTCGAATGCTCTGACATTTTCGAGGAGCTCATTTTTTTAGAACAATCGCTCTGTGTGCACTCCCGCAGAGCTGCCCATGTTGCTGAAATCAAGCCCTTCTGGGATTCGATAGATGCACTATTTTTACACGTGCAAATTGTACAGGCTTTCTAAAATAAAACTGCTGGGCTAGAGACCCCATTATCCAACAACTTCCACAATTGAAAAACATCTTCTCTAGCTAGTAGCAGATTGCCAGCCGATGAAGGAATGAACAAATACAATGGTATTGCTTTGATTTCAGAGCAGTTCAAACATACATGTATAGCCCTAGGAAGAAAAACACTCCCAAGCCACCGCTTGTCCTGGATTTCTACCTACTTTGCAGTGGGATAGGGGTAGGGATGGGTCCAATTCATTCCTCTTCAAAGTTCTTTCTCACTAATTTGACTCACTTTGGGGGAATTCCAGTAACAGATAACATTCACTTAGTGTCAGGTATGATTTTAAGCATTCCATATGTCTTCACTTGCTGATTCTCTGATAGACTAATTTTACCTGGCACCATCAAGGTGAGTTCTTGAACACCTACTCCTAATTGGAATTTTGACAGTTATAGCTTCCTTCTAGGGTGACAAGAAATAAGATAGCAGAGAGAAACTAAGCTCATCTGTCAAGTCAGTAGGTCAGAGCACACTGGCCTGAAGCCTTGGAGAACTCAGGAAGCTGAGTAATTAAGTTGCCTGATGCTGACATGTGAATGATCTCAAGCCTAGAAAGGGTGATATCTCCCTCAAGGCAGGGATTCACAGAGGATGGTCCGTATAGGGAAAAGAAATGAAACTTAAGCATTTGAGAATTAAAGACACTTCTATATTTTACTTCAACACACTTAGGTTGAGAATAATTTATAAAATATGTTCTAATGATTTTATAAATTTCCCAGGGTATGTCATGTAGGAAGCTATTAGTCTCAACCTACTAAGAAATCTTTGCAGGATTTCAATTAATGAATTAATTCTTAGTATGAGAGTTCTGATAAATCCATGAGGTAACTAACTTGACTTTGGAAAGATGGCAATATCTAGAACATTTTTAAGATTCCTCTTGCCTTAGGTATATGCTGGAATATCTCCATTCCCATAAAATTAAAACAGAAAAGGCATACTTTAATAATTCTAGTTATTCAAAGATAAAGAAAACTTGACCACTATTGCCTCATTATCAGCAAATGCATGAGCTTTTTTTTATTCCTTGCTGTAGAATTTGCTTTATGCCACAGAACTTCATAGCCTCATGCAGGTTATATACATCACAGTTTAAATGTATATTTCCAATGTGATAAATGTAATTTTCTTCCATTGAAAGTTTGTCTTAAAATTCTTACTCTGCTAGACTAAGGTCTGGGGTCTTCAAGATCTCTGCTGTTTATAAAACACACATCCACTGTGGGATGTGCTTCTGTCCTCACTGCTTCTAAGCATACACTCTAAAGTGCAGAGGAGACAATACGGGCATTCAGTCGATGTATAGAAAGATGGCTAGAATTTGAATGGAAGTCAACTGGATACATTTTCTGCTGTGCCATCAGAGGGATGGGAAGAAACTGCCATTGTAGTTCCATTTCTGGTTTCTTAGCAGCAGTGCTTCACTGTGAAGGAAGGTTGTGAACAGTGGCAGTTCGCTGCCATTATAGGACTGTGTTCCTACAGGGACTCAGCAGTTGAACACAGGAGCTATTTTCTCTCTGAACATGAGGAATTGATGTTCCTTCTCCTGGGGTTTCTATCAGCTTTTATTACAGTGGTAATGTGATAGGCAGTGCTAGCCTTGCAGTGTGAAGGGCAGATGAAATACATTTCTAATAAATGAGAATATAGTTGAACTACAGATATTTTAAATTTGCCCAGTAAATATTTTTTGGCTTAGGATCTTGTTCCTGTTAATGATATCAGCCACAATCAAATGGTACAAGATATACTAAGCATCAGTATAAGATCATTTCAAGCGAATTTAGTTTTCTGCATTTCCTAAGGACCTTCACTATCAAATAGCTTTCATTCAAGAAAATTATGGAATGCTTTGTTTTATCACAGAACCTTAATGAGCACAAACTACTGGTGCAACAAACCCGGATATCTTGGTTAAAATAAAAAATAGGAAAAACTTTCCAATTTTTCTAACACAAGTTAAAACTAAGATTAGTGCAACTATATAAAATACAAGATTTCTTGAGCAAAGGATTTAACTTTTTAAATAAAACCTTCTATTGCTCCACAAAGCATTGCCTTCCAGAGAGCTAGTTTTTCATACTAATCCTTCTGACCACTTAGAGTAGCAATATAGCACTTGATTGAAAAATATTTGGTCCTTGTCTTAAGCAGGCAAAGTTTACCAGGGATGTAGCCACTCAAATATGCATAGGGTAAAATTAAATTAAGAGATTAAAATAGAATCAAGGATGGAAGGGATTATTTTGCTGAGCCTGCAGCAGCAGACAGATTCTTGAGGAATTTTTGACTGGATGCTCTGAATGTTTCCAAACCAGACTGAAGGGAAGCTGTTCATGGCAGTACCAAGAACTGAACAAATGGGAAATGACCCATCAAAAGGGAGTAAATAGATTTACTACATGTTACCTATTCACACCTAGAGAGGGAAAATGGAATTTAAAATATATCTGCATCGTAACATCTCAATAAAAAAAAATGCTGGATGAAACAACCAGAGAAACTGTAAAATACATACATGTATAAGCCTATAGATTTAAAACGCATATACAACACATAAGTTAGCTGAGTACTGTGTTGCATGTCTTTAATGAGAGCACTCAGGAGGCTGAGGCAGAGGGATATTGAGTTTGAAGTCAACCTGGGTTACATAGAAAGAGCCTCTGTCAAACATCTGCAATATTTAAACATATTGTTTATAGACAGTAACAGAAAAAAAAAAGGGTAGCATGCAATCATATCAGGAGCACATACTTCAACTCTGGCAAACTGATTATCTGTGGAGAGAAATAAAATTGAATTGCATTTCAGTTGTGATTATAAAGCATTGCTTTGCCAGGGAGATCAAATGCATCTGTGACAAATTGTTAAACAGATGTTAAATCTAGAAAATGGCTAGACAGCGGATACTATTTTATTTTTGCTAGCTTGAAATATTGTATAGAAAATTAAATGGAAAAAAAACAGGCAAGTGTTTCCACCTGACTTACTATGGTCAAAGGACTATCTTAGCCTGGTGGAAGTAAAGTTGAGCTACATCCTAGTTTTAACACATTAGCTACTTAGGTTTAACTTCCAAAATACTTGTTCTCACAGGTCTCCCCTTCAACTTAAGGCAGGGCCCAGTCAAGTCTCTATTGTGTTACCATACCATTTGTGAACTTGCCACCCCCACATAAAAAAGGAAACCAGGAGATGACAGGATAGCTCAGCAGGTAAAGATACTTACCGCCAAGTCGGAGAACCTGAGTTTCAACCTGTGGTCTACATGGTGGGATAAGAGAACAAATTCCAAGAAACTGTCCTCTGAATTCTGCACACTCATATACATGTGAACATATGTACACACACACACTACAAATAAAAAAAAAAATATTATTGAAGATCAGTTTCCCGCTGTCTGAATTTTTATTAGTGTTCAAGTTATTAATTGACAGCAGAATTGTCATGAATTACACCTTCATGCTCTAAAATTGATTTTAAAATATAATTAATATTGATTGGAAAAACAAACATCACAAAAGTGCGGCACAGATGATTATAGCAATTTACTATAATTCACACCTAAATCTATCATAAGCAAGTGAGTTTAAAATGAATTAGTCATATTATACAGAGGCACAGTTATATAGCTAAAGCTGTTGACTGTAACAGCAGTTGAAAAGAAGATTACTGTGGAGTAAAGGCAAAATGGTCATTGCTATTCTTCAAAAATATGTTAGTGGCAAAATCACACATATGAGATCTGCTCAAGGCAAGGGAATGCTGTGTTAACGTTTACACATTTGAGGGGGAAAGTGAAGTTTTAGTTGCCATTGTCAACAGGATTTGGCAAATCCTGAAGAGGACATTACTCTGGGACTAAGAGTTATATCTTTTTTTTTTTTCCTTCTCAGAGCTCTTCTAAAGAAATAAATCTCTGTATTCAAACAAATGAAGGAGAAGTGAGACTCGTGATTTGTTAAAATGATGGTGTGTGGTGTTCTTCAAACCACCTACAGAGAGCAAGAACAGAAACAAGAGAGGAAAAATAAAACAAGCTGCACTTTTGGGTCTTAGTTCTGGCTAAGGGGGAAAAAACAGCAAAAATTGTGACTCGGGGCTGTAAGTGCCTGGTTATGAAGCCTAAACACATGGGACAAACTGGCCACGTGGAAGATGCAGACATGGTCTGCCCTCCAGCATCTGTACCATTTCTCTACAAATAAAAGAAACAAAGACAGTCTTAGGACAAGTTGCTACTTAAAAGACGAAGGCTGTGGAGGTAGTAAACAGTGAAACTCCTCAGGAAACTCAGTCATGTGTTTTGCACCTTATCTGCTGCACATAAATAATGCAGTCTGTCTGCCAAATTAAGAATCTCATAATGGGCTCTTTGGGTGGTAATTATTGGCGAGAGACTTGGATTGGGTTGCGCTTCCCTGGAGGAAATGGGTAGATGCCATCAGTGGATAAGAAAACTGCATGTTAGTAGCAACAACACAAAATTAAAAATGACAGAATGAGCGCAAGATAGCAAAGCAGACAAAGAAAGGATTTGAGAATGGCCAAAAAGGATTCTCTTAATTAAATGTGATTATGCATCTGTTATTAAAGACAGGAAATCAGACTGGCTTTGGGACATACATTCTGACTGTTATAATTAAGAAGTGGGACCCCACCCACCCCCATTCATTTCTTTTAAAGTTTCAAATTCAGGAAGTGAATACCAAAGTAAGGCATACAGAAGTAATTTTGGCCTAACAGCTATAGGAACCATGAAGATTTGGAAATAAAGTCTGTGGGGTGTGCTACTTGAAGCTCCCCCAATAACAGCATTCACATAGAGTCTAACAAACCTTGGTCGATTCTCGTCCTAGACTTTCAAACACTATCTAACAGAATGACAGAGTCCTTGCATAATACAAATTCTAAATATCTACTTCTTTGATACCAAAAATAGAGATCAGATTTAATACCCATAGAACCTTTAACATTTTGTTGCTATTGAGTCTTTTTGAATTAACATTTCACTAAAAATGTATTCTTTTAAAGTAGTAGCTACATATTAATGCTGTTGATGTTAGAATGTATTAATTTTTCATGACAGGACTGCCAAAAATTTATAATTCATGTTTCCTGCAGTTGTCATTGTCGGATAATTAATTGAAAAAAAATGATTACTGGACAATTATTCTATATAAGATAATGAAACAGATGTGTCAAAGGAGAGGAGAAGAGAGCATACTGTGTGTCCCTTCCCTGATGGCCAAACATCTGAAAGGGAGTTTCAGGGGGTATGTGCTCAAGAAAGGCTTTGTGGAGAAGAAACTTTGAGCTAAGGTTGGAAGGTTTCTTCAATCTTTATGAGCTATGCCTAGAAGCACACACTGGTTCTGAAAACTTAAGTAGCCCAAATGAGAGAAATCACCTTCATTCCAGACCCAACAAATAACGGGTCCTGATCCCCTGCCTAAGAAAGAAGAAACTTACTGCTAAATAATACATTTATATAATACATTATTGACTTAATTAAATCAAAGTAATTGATATATGGACATATATCAAGTTCCAAACTGAATTAGCAATCTACAACCTTAGACCTCAAACCCTTACAGGGATCATTGAATTACTAAAAGTAGAGTACATAATTAATAAATATTATCACCTATAAATATAAACCTCTATGTTTCTAAAGCTGACATGAGAAATACAGAATTATCCACTTACTTCTAGCACTGAATACATTTTGTTACACTGAATCACTGAGTACATTCAGTCACACTGAATCAATGAATTTCAATTTTGGCATAATTTCATTGTTTTATTCAAGTTAAATAAAATAAAGCATTTGCTTTCTGTAGGATGCATTTGGTTAACATATTATAATTCATATAAGTACCTAACCTATAATTCATTTGAAAATCACTAAACTAATATCTAGTATTTTATTCTATATTAGCTTGTTCGCATATTACTGAAGATTTAAGTTCTGATATTTCTCCATAATAAATAACACTAATATAAATAATATTGCTATAGCTAAACTGTTATTAAAACCCCTAATTATTTGTTAGGATAAGTTTTTACATGAGAAAGAGCTAAGATAAAATGCATATGTTTTTACAAATTTCAATATATATTGCTAATTTGTCTTCTCAAAACTTCTATCATTACATACTTTTAAAATCAAGCTACTTAGAACTTCATAGACTATCTTGCATCATCCACTAATCATACAATTCCCTAAAAGATATCTGTTAAACTCTCTTTTCCTCTGTGTATCTTAAACTCTCTTTTACTCTGTGTATCTTGACAGCATTATTATCCAAAGATGTACTTAAAAGAGAAATCAATATAGTATGGACTAGTCTGGTCTCGCAATATCTGCAAACATGGGAGAAAGCCAGATTTCCTTGAAAAATGGCTTCGTTTTTCAACAGGAGCTATACCTACAAAGGAGAGAGACAGAGAGAAGGAGAGGGAGAGGGAGAGGGAGAGGGAGAGGGAGAGGGAGAGGGAGAAGAAAGAATGGGGATGTGGGCAGAGAGGATGAGGTATAAGCAGTCCTTTGGTTCACCAGGAAGAACAACACAATAGGATTTCTCAGTCCAAGGAACCTGGTGAATGAGTCTCCCAAGAACATGAGCCCTTCTTCCTGCTCATAACAGAAATTGAATTGTTGGGTCTGACTATAGTGAGTGAAAATCAAAACTGCCTGCTTCTCTCAGATTTTCTTTAAGTGTTGTGATGATGTCTGTTCCATTTAGAGAGAACTAGGAACTGCCCTTTGAAAAAAAATGTGGGATTCGGGAGCCTGTAAGAGCAATTTCTGTTAATGTACACTGAATTCCTGTGACTATCTGTATACCTCAGTTATGTTCACTTATGCCAGTGTTAAATGAAAACACATGAGAAAGGGGGAAGGAAGGAGAGAGGAGAAAGGAAGAGAGGATGTAAGTAAAGAAAGTGAAAGTTTAGACCTTAAAGTCTCTTAGTTCTGTTTAGATTCTGTATTGATCCTGTACTCATCTATCCTGATGTCTGAATCCATTTTCCCTCTGAAGTGCCTGGTCATTCTTATTTGGTGTTTTATTTGTTAATAGCGCTCCTGTTTAGTGGACAGAATTGATAGACCTGATTAATGGGATTCCTCATATCTGTGGTTTGTTGGGGTGAGGTGTCAAAGAGATGCTAAGAATCCCAGGCAATAATGTAAAGTCACTTTGTTTAAACCAACTGAATAAAAATAAAATGATTTGCCCTCCTGGAGCTGCAGTGGAGATCTGTCAAGTGCAGAGGCAAATTCACAAAGCCAGAGAACTGGAAGCAGATCCCAGGATGAAAGGCTGAGATGGTACTACAAGGGGTTGAAAATTGCCTAGCAGCAGAGGAGTTTCTGGTTAATCAGAACGGAGAAGAAGGCAAGAATGAGAAAAACTTATGATGAAATATTCTAGGCAAATGATGAAAGTACTAGCTGCTAATGAATATGACCTAAATAATAAATCTCACCCACCAAAACTGTCATTCGGAAGGAAGCTCACGCCAAAGCCTTGCATTGCAAGGGTTCTGAGAAATGAAGCCTACTGAGAATCTGAAAGGGAAAGAATATAGAAAAGTCTCAAAGACAACTGAAAGAACTTCCACATGCCCTTCTCAGGTTAACGTCTTGTGTTCCAGTAGTGCATCTGTCAGGTGTCAGATCCGTGATTATTTACAGTTGGTTTATTACAATTTTATTCAGATTGGGTATACTTCTTTCCCCACTTACATTTTTATTCCAGGAGCTCATCAAAGACCCCACACTGCTTTGCTTACCGCATCTCTACACTGGCTCTGACAGTGTCTTAGAATGCCTAACCCTTGATGACCTTGGCAGTTTTGAAGAGCTCTGGTCAGGTTCTGCTGCTTTTCTCTTTGTATTCCCAAACATCTTTGAGTTTTAATTCTTCTGATTTTTTTTTTAATGGTAAGATCAAGGCCAAATAATTTTTGGTAAACAAACTCTAGAAAAGTGAAGTATTTTTCTCAGAAAAGCCACTTAGGAGTTTAATGATGGAATTAATAAATTGCCTCAAGGCTTTTGAAATTTTTCCCATAATTCTACTTCCTAATTAATTCTGCATCTTTCACCATGAAGTGATATCAGAAAGGCTGTCATGACCTTTTCCATCAAAAACTTTGAGAAATTTGGAAGTAGGACTGTCTTCTTCAACAGTGATTTTATCTCTTTCTGGTGAAGAAACTTCTGATGCAGAGGTTCTGTGACTGTGACAGTCAGTATTCATTGAGCTGAAGCCTTGAAAGGAGCTACTTGAAGAAAAGAAACTTATGTTGGTTTTCGTTTTCAGAGTTGTCCGTCTGTGGTTGATCTGTTCTATTCCATTGAACAGATCTGCTTAACCATTGCTTGAGATTAAGCAGACTGTCATAGTGGTAGGAACCTGGAGGCCAGAACTGAAGCACAAACCATGGAGGAATGCTGCTTACTGGCTTGTTCCGCATGACTTACTCTGCCTACTTTTGCATACCATACAAGACTATCCAGGGGTGTGGTATTGCCCATAGTGAGCTGGACTCATCCTCTTCAATCATTAATCAAGAAAATGCTGGACAGGCTTGCCTACAGGCTGATCTGATAGGGAATATTTCTCAGTTGAGGTTTCTTTTTCTTGGACATGTTCATATTTGTGCCTCGTTGACAAAATCCAACTACTGCAGCATAAACAAAATAGAAACTTTTCCAGATTGTTATGTTAATGGCCTCTGGTCTATTTCTGAAAATGTTTCCTCCTAGTTCTTTATCATCATCATCATTATTAATTATTATTATTTACATCCCAAATGTTGTCCCGCTACTGTTCCCTCTTTGCAGAATTCTCCTCCCTTCCCTTTGCCTCTGAGAGGGTGCATCCCTATGCAGGCATCCCCACTCCCTAGGGTATCAAGTCTCTACAGGATTAGGAGCATCCTTTCCAACTGAGGCCAGACAAGGCAGGCTCTACCAGCAACTGGCTGAGACAGATGCAGATACTCACAGCCAAGCATTGGACTAAGGTCAGTGACCCCTATAGAAGAGTTAGGGGAAGGACTGAAGGAACTGAAGAGGATGCCAACTCCATAGGAAGACCAACAGTGTCAACTAACCCAGACCCCTTGGAGCTCCCAGGAGACTGAGCCACCAACCAAAGAGCAAGCATGGGCTGCTCTGAGGCCCCCTGCATATATGTAGCAGGGGGCTGCCTTGTCTGTCCTCCTGGTCCTTTAGGAAGATTCAGTGCCAGTTTGGTAGAAGACCGGGTAAACGCACATGCCTCTTTCCCAGGGGATGGCAGACAATCCTCTCTGACAACTCTCACCTGAGTCAGCTCTGGTCCCACTTTTCTGAAGCACCCTCAAACCCTTCCAGGCAAGGTGCAGAAAAAAAAATTTTTTTTGTTTTGTTCCTCACCTGGATTTATTTTCATAGAAGAAAGGGTAATATACAGAATTATTTCAAAAATAAACGCTTGAATTGTCTGAAAGAATAAAAGAAAGAAAGAAAAAAAAGGATTCCCTCTTTCCTCACATCGTTCTAGGCTTTCTTACCCACGTTCCAAAGGCTTTTGAACTATGTTACCAGAAAAGTCATAGTACCGATGCCACTCATGGTACCAATTACATATCTCTACTGCGATGGGTACCTGAGAGAAACAATTTGTGTGGAGCAGAGCTTTGCTCTGCTTGTGGTTTAAGGCCATGGTTAGTGGGCTCCGTTGTGCTGGACTTGAAGCAGAAGGTAACTGTTGTGGGAGCCTGTGGTAGACAAGGCTGTTTCTTCATGACAAGCAGGAAAGAGAAAAGGGTCAAGGGAACAAGGTAAATATTTCTAGGGTATACCTCTAGGGACTTCTTGAGTCTAAGCTTCTCTATAATGCCCCCGATCAAACCAGTTCCTCAGAGGCCGTCAAATATCAATCAAGCCCCTATTACAACAGCCTTTAGGGGATATCTTAGACTGAAAGCACAAGATAGTTTTTAACCCTAACCCATCTATAGGAGTATAACTAATAGAAATTCCAGCTTATAGGGACTGACTGATAGAGCACACACTCTGGAGGCTACCCAGCATCACCCTCGGTTTTCTGCTACTTTCCTCATGCTGTACTGCAAGGCCAAAAAACAAAGCTGAATACCGATTTTCCAGATTTCTCTTGCATTTAATCCAATACTGCATTATGCAACAGGATAGCTAGTTCTTTGGAATTCTAAGGCAAAAACATTTCTTCCTTGACACAGAAAGACAAGAAAGCTCCATCCTCTGGGTTTCTGCTGTAGGTCTGTAAAGATGAAATCATAGAGGGCTATTTCAGTCCCAAGGCAAGTCCAAGAATAAGAGTAAAACACTAAGAGTAGCCCCAGACAAAAGAGACAGAGGGAGGACTCCAGACAACCCCCAGCCAGAGACTGGACCTTGAATTGCTGTGACCTCTCTATGTTTTCAGTGGCTATCTGATTTCAGACAAAAGCACTGAAGTATTGGGCTTTCCTCACAATCCTGCAGAACTACACACATACTTTGTTTGGCCTAGATATTTTAAAAGTGTAGTGAAGCATTTTAAAGTCACATATTTTACAAAGGGAAACTTCCTTGTTTTCTTTTTAAACAACTGGCAAAATCTGGGCCACATGTGGTCATAGTTTTATCCAATTGGTTATCAAACACCAAATGGTCTAAAAACATCCATTAAATTGACAATATTCAGACTGAGCAGGCTATGCATGAACACACACACACACACACACGCACACGCACACACACACACACACGCACACGCGCACACGCACGCAATAGCATTTAATTAAAACTGAGGCCATGAATTTGAAATGGAGGAAGGAGGGGTATGAGTGTGGTGAGCAGAGACGAAAGGGAGGGGAGAAACGCTGCAGTTACAATTTCAAATATTAAAATAAAACTTTAAAAGTAGCAAAAAATAAAAATGAGCTATCTAGCTTTTCCTTGATGTTTCCCACAGACTTACTGCAGGAGCCTCTCCTTTGTTCAGTCAGAAATTAATAGAAATCCATTTTTATAAATCCAAATTCATGAACCCATTTTTCCCTGGAAAAGCTCATGTTTCTCGTCTAAACTGAACATTTTGGATGAAACCTCACAAAATCTTGTTTATTTCTTCTTGTTGGTGGGATTGTAAGCTGGTACAACCACTCTGGAAATCAGTCTGACAACCTCAGAAAATTGGACATAGTACTACCTAAGGACCCAGCTATTCCACTCCTGGACATATACCCAAAAGATTCTTCAACATATAACAAGAACACATGCTCCAGTATGTTCATAGCAGTTTTATTTATAATAGCTAGAAACTGGAAACAACCCAGATGTCCCTCTACAGAGGAATGGATACAGAAAATGTGGGACATTTACACAATGGAATACTACTCAGCAATTAAAAACAATGACTTCATGAAATTCTTAGGCAAATGGATGGAACTTGAAAATATCATCCTGAGTAAAGTAATCCAGTCACAAAAGAACATATATTGTATGCACTCACTGATAAGTTGATATTAGCCCAAAAGTACGGAATACCCAAGATACAATTCACAGACCACATGAAGCTCAAGAGGAAGGAAGACCAAAGTGTGGGTGCTTCGGTCCTTCTTAGAAAAGGGGAACAAAATACTCACGGGAGATAAAGAGTGGGAAGAACGTGGGAGGAAGAGAGAAGGGGAGGGTAAAAGGGGGGCAGGATCAGGTGTAAGAGGAGACAAGAATGACAACAAAGGGGAGGGAAAACCTGTGGAGACCATATCCAGAGGTTAGGCAAGGCCTTCAGTTGGGGGATAGGGCCACCCACTCATCTCCAAAATTTTAACCAAGAATGGCTAAAGGAAATATGAGGACAAAGTATGGAGCAGAGACTGAAGGAAAGGCCATCCAGAGACTGCCCCATCTGGGGATCCACCCCAGATACAGACACCAAACCCAGACACTATTGTGGATGCCAAGAAGTGCTTGCTGACAGGAGCCTGATATAGCTGTCTCCTGAGAGACTCTGCCAAAGCCTGACAATACAGAGGCAGATGCTCACAGCCAACCATTGGATTGAGCATGGGGACCCCAATGGAGGAGTTAGAGAAAGGACTGAAGGAGCTGAAGGGGTTTGCAACCCCATAGGAAGAACAATAATATCAACCAATCAGATCCCCCAGAGCTCCCATGAACTAAACCACCAACCAAAGAGTACACATGGAGGGACCCATGGCTCCAGCTGCATATACAGCAGAGGATGGCATTGTCTGGCATCAATAGGAGGAGAGGCCTTTGATTCTGTGAAGATTCGATGCCCCAGGGTAGGGGAATGCCAGGGCAGTGAGGTGGGAGTGGATGGGTGGAAGGGGGAACACCCTCATAGAAGCAGGGGAAGGGGGATGGGACAGGGGGTTTCTAGGGGGGAAACAGGGAAAGGGGATAAAATTCGAAATATAAATACATAAAATATTCAATAAAAATATATTATAAAAAAGATTATTTTACTTTTTAATTGTATGTGTGTTAATTTCAAGTGTGTTTGAGTGTATGAGTGGTGTGTGTGTCAGATGTCAGAGGTATTGGATTCCCTGAAGCTGTCAAAGATAACCATAAGCCAAGGATGTGGGTGCCTGGAACCAAACTCAAATCTTCTGTAAGAGCAATTTGCTCTTGCTCACTGAAGCCATCTCTCTAGCTCCAAAAGTGCACACACAAAAGCTCAAACTTTCTAACTGATACTATGCAATGCATACTGCATAATGCATGCTTCACATATGGCATGCATACACAGGCAGCATCCACACCCGAGAGCTGTGTATTTATGTATTCAAACTATACGGATCAAAAATATTGGGGGTAAAAATTGTGTCTCTTCAGGACAAATTCTCTTATTTTTGCATCAGGTGCTAATAGTTTAACAATTATTGAGATAGGAATTATATTATACTCATTATAGATAGATGATTTAAACTTTTACTACATAAAGATATATATTGGGTATATGCAAATATTATGAATTTTAATACAAGAGACTTAAGCCTCTTTGAATGTGTGTTTGCTCAGGAAGGATTTGCTTTGGGAACCAGTCTCTGCCTCCATGGGAACGCTGTATGTGGCCGTGGATTATAGTCTGTTCCTGGGTTTGCAAAAGGGTGGTGAAAGACAGACTCTGTTCAACAAAATATGCTGGATCATCAACTTCATTAGCATGATTGAAAGGTAAATATAAGCTTGATTGACCACAGAGATGGTAAATTTAAGTCCCTATAAAGAATGGAGTTCAATAGAGGGAAAGGAATTTATTACTGCTCCACAAAGAGTAACTTGGGAATGTTCAGACAGAAAGCTTGAGATATGCTTCAAACGTTCAAGGCTGCCATATCTTACCCAGAGCAGGCGGTCTCACTGTGTAGTGTCCTAGAGCAGCTAGCCCTAAAGCTTCACCCACAGAGATCACAAGGCAGTGTTGGAAGAAATACAACAGCAAACAAATGGAGCAAGCTAAAGTCAGCATTTGTGTTAGCTTGCAATAATGTGTCAAGCACCTGAGATAAACAACTTACACTGAGGAATGGATGGGATTTGGTTCCGTTCTATAGGTTTAGACAATTTTTCTTTTCTTTCCTTCTTTTCTTTTCTTTTCTTTTGTAACCCTATTTCTTAGAGCCTGTGGCAGTACAGTACCTCATGACAGGCACATTTGGCAGAGGAAATTGCTCTCCTCACAGCAGCCAAGTAGCAATAAAAGCAACAGCCAAAGTCCCAATTTCAAGGACATACCCAAATGACCTAATTTCCTTCCACTAGGCCTTACCTCTTAAGCAGCAGGGTTTTGTTTTTTTTTTTTTTCATTTTATAATAAAATTTAATTGTTAGAAAATTTTAGAGAAATGTTCCATATAACAGCACAAATCAATATAGTACTTCTAATGAACAGTTTACCAACAAGTACCAAAGTATAAATTATGCGTACATTTTATCTAGTAAACTTATTTCTAGGAATTTATGTTGACAAAAATATGTATGTACCATGGGATATCTATCACAGTATTGTATACAATGGTGAATTGTGAGAAACATGTCAAAATTAAATGCAGAATTAATAAATTATGTAATTATTTGTAGACATTTCCATAATAATTAAAACAGCAGCAGTTCTTAACCTGCAGGTTGCTACCCCTTTGGGAGAGTCAAACCACCCTCTGACAGGGGTCACATAGCAGATGTTTCCATTACAATTCATAACAGTAGCAACATTACCGTTATGAAGAAGCAATGAAATGATTTTATGGTTGGGGTTCACACAACATGAGGAACTGTATTTAAGGATCATAAGGAGCATAAGGAAGGTTGAGAGCCAATGCTCTTAAGGCTTTTGCTACTTCTCAACATCACCATAGGCTAGAGACGAAGATTGAATGGACATATATGCAATGGATACTTCCAAAACACAACAGTGTCTCAGCAAGTATTCTGTGGGTACTGGGACCTAGGAATGTACTAGCATTGCCTCAGCTGTAGCTTCATCCACAGATGGGCATGTAAGACTCCTTGTCACTTAGCACCGTTGTAACGAGTCTCTATTTCATCTAAGATGGTTTCAACTTTTTAAATCATCTAACCTGATGTTTACTACATAATAGGAAATAAGCATGGATTAGATAGATAGAGTGATTGATTGATAGTGCATATATATATATATATATATATATATATAATTTTCTAACTTTATTACAAATACTCCTCAAAACAGTTTCATCCACTCATCACAGTTTGCCTATAAGTGACAGGAAGGAGTAGTTTGTCATTCAAAGGCTTATCTGTTGCCATAAAAATAGTGTAGAAATTAAGGAAGAATAAAATGTCTGTAGTATTATAGTTAATAAAAAATCTTAATGATAAATATAGAAAACTACTATATGCTCAATTTTGTAATAAAACAGTACTCAAGTCAAATAAAATGGATATAAATATATAATTATCTATATAGAGATGATCATACAAAGTGACTCAATCATGTATATTTCTACATATTTTAACTATGCAAATAAATACTTATAAAATTGACATACTCTCATAACACATATACTAAATTTTGATAATTCAGGATTTTAATGTCTTAACACTTAAAAGTAATTTAGGAAAACATAATATGGAGAAATCTTTGAGGAAATATTACTGGTAGAGATTGAATTCATACACCGCCTTTCCTTAGAGAAATCCCATTTAACAAGCTGAATTATTTTCTGCTTCATTTGGCCTTCCTGCTTCCCAAATACAGGGTTTCCTGTTTGTCTGTATCTTGAGTGTTGTATTTTCTGTATTAGAGGCTGCCAATAATAATGATCATAACAAAGATAACAATGAAAATAGTTTGCTTTGTTCTCTCTTTCGTGTTCAAGTTTCTAGATGTCCACAGGAATAAAACAGTATGAATTGCTACAATTAATCACACTTAAAATCATAGACACACATATCATTAAGTTAAAATATTGTTTATTGTAGATTCAATCAGTTAAATGGGAAGCAGGTGCCATTAATAACCATTGCACTTAGATAAAACTTTTCCATCTAATTTGGTTTTGTTATCTTCCATCAGTACAATACCAGTACTTGCTAATATACATGGATATTTTATCAATAGATAAAATAACTGTAATCTTGGGAATTTTTTTCTTTTTCAAGACTACAAATATGAATCTTCAGATTAAAGTAGCAAGTGACTCTTGAGTTCAAGGCCCACCTGGACTATTAATATGATCCTGTTTTATTTTTTAAAAAAATCTAATAAAAGGATATTCTCAGATGAAAAGAGGAGAAAACCTCAACTTAAATACATTTTTTTTTAAAAATCTAAAAATAATCTTGAGATATTTAGTAGTCTTCCAGATTTGTAAATCCATTCACTCACTCTCTGTTTAATTTTAAATGTTTTTATAAGGTTGGACAATTTGGTTCAAAAGTAATACTGAATAACAAAGCAAATTTTAGTTGTAATAACCACTTTTACTCTCTTAATCTACATATTATGCATTCCTATATATATGTGTGTGTGTGTGTGTGTGTGTGTGTGTTGTGTGTGTGTGTATATATATATATATATATATATATATATATATATATATATATATATTTCTATATAGCTAAGCTTATAATCAATAACAAAACTGTAGTCAACAAAACTAACTATGCCACCTAGTTTTTGGCATGTTGTAAACATGTGCTTAGCAGATGGTGTTTGGCAGCACCAGGGGCAGGGACTACATTTCTAGTATCTAGTGGATTTATAAAGCTTAAAACTACCTTATTAACTAGTCAGACTTCACATTCAGTACAGAGCTAGATCATAGTAGATCTGTTTGTTGAAGGAAATGAGTTAGTTATTCAAGCACACTCATGGCACCTCATGACTTCTTGATGGCCTGTGAAATCAATTACCTTGCATCTATAAGGACTTTATGCAAGGACGAAATGTGTAGTGGATGTAATGATATCCCACAATGCGGCCACAAGTGCTTATTCTTTCTTGGTTACTTTTGCCCATATAAATACACCAATACTCCTGCAAAAGTTAATAGCAATTGTAAAAGAGGCCATTAAGTCAGTTGCCCAGAATAGTTCAGGTTGTAATGTGTGTGAAGGAGTAGGGAGGAGGGATTTATTTTTTGCCATTCATTTTACATTGTGAGCTAAACAGCATTTTGATCTAGCCTAAGTGAACAATGAAATACTGTATCTAAAAAATGTTTCATAATGGTTTTATTTGACATTATTTTGATTTTAAATTGTATTTTTTTGTGTATGAGTATTTTGCCTCCGTGTATGTCTGTGCACCAGGGGTCAGGAGAGGATATCAGATCTCCAGAACTGGAGTTACAAATGACTGTGACCCCTAAAGTAGGTGAAGGGAATTGAGTCTGGGTCCCCTGGAAGCACTCTTAACCACTAAACCAACTCTCCAGCTTCCTGGTATTATTTTAAAAGTCTTTTAATTTTCTTATTTAAAAGATGAGATGCAATTATGATATGAAAGAAACAATGTCATTGAATTTAAAACATTTTACAAATTAAAAATAGAGGTCAGAAAATAATTGCGGTCATTTGTCAAAGTCAAGCCACTACTGAGTACTGAAAACATGGTTTGGTTGCAGATCTCAGTATTCAGGATTCTTCTTTTCATTACATCCGTATGCCTCTCACACGAGTCACAACATCTGGACAAAAGTCATGGGTTGAGGAAAGTGTAGCACCCAGGCAGTTCCCTGGTGCTTGAGAATTGGCATTAAGTTTGTGGACACTACAGCACATTAGACCTCTGAAGCAAGGAGCCTTCATGTTCCTTTAACATCCTTTCTGAAGATGAACTCTCCTTTGTGTTCCTCAAGCCACACTCCCTATACTAATTTTAATGTACGTGCTTACGCCTTCCTGCTCTCCATACAATTATAAATAATTTGAAAGAGGAAATATTTTGCCCTTGACCTTTATATCATCAATGCTTAGCTCCATGCTTATCTTACCATACAGCACAAAGCCTGGGTGATATTCAGTGATCCTTTCAAATGGATAAATAAATGGAAAGTCTAGAAGCAAAGTCACAACTCTAGGCCTGTCCTTTAAGATAAATATAAGGCAGAGAATTGATTTTTCTTGTTATTTAGCCTTTAAAAGGGCACCAGATTTTGCTTGATTTTTTTCCCTTTGGGAGATTTGTAGCTTCCTTTGCCCAAAGATTTTGTTAAAGCTAGCACAAGAAAAGCAGGAGTATCTACCTCTCAGTGGTGCAGTACGTAGCGTACACAGCGTGTATAAGGTCCTACAACTCAAGTAAAACAGGAGGTAACTGAATGTGGTAATATCCACTAGGTTTTTAGAGTGTTTAAAACTAAAATTAGTTATCATTCTGATTTTGTGCAAAAAAAAGAATAAAGCATAATTCTCAAGTTTTGTTTTTATGGTTTAAAAATATAATAACTTTCCCTGAACTAAAAAAAAAAAAGCATCAGTAACTGCAACAACTCAGCTATTCTCAAGACTGTACTAACACATTTCCCTTATTTTCTTGCAATTTTAAATCATCATTATGCAGTGCAACTGAGAAGAATTGTTTCTAGTAATTAGGAAGTTGCTCCTTCTTTAATTTGTTATAAAACTGAAAATTTTGGCTAATGTGTCAGTAATTATTTTCTCAGTCTACGCATTGGGAAAATAAAAACATGAAACTAGAAGCGCTATTTGAAAAAGTAAAGGCTCAAGATCACCTCAGTGACCATAAGCACTCACAGAAGTTAAACCTGTTGTATAAGGCCTTTCCCTTGGTGGCTATGAGCTGCACTCTTCCCTGGTGGGAGAACCCATTCCTTACCTGCACATAGTCCCACCCTGATGTGACCACACATTCTTTCTAAGGTTCCACTCTCACATCCTCCATGACTTCTCCATGACAACACACAGCCTGAGAGTTTCCACTCTCTTCTCCTCCATGACCATACAGAACCCCTGGACTTTCACTGCCCCCACTCTACCCCACAAGACTAATAAGGGGAACTTACCCCTCCCTGCAGCACTAGGCAGGCAATAAGCACTGATAGAAACAAATTAAAATAGAGTGATAATTTAAATAATCAACCAAGAAAGGTTATAAAAATGCACTGCCATTTTGGATGGTTAGTTTGGGGTGTTATCTTTTTTACATTGTCCTTCTACTTCCATTTGATTTATGGAATTCTCTACATTTTGCTAAGAGCAAGTTAAACAGTTCCTCAATGTAAAGTTGCATCCTTCATTCCAGACTTTGACCTACAAAGTTATCACTTTAAAAAAGGAGATGTATCAACTCTAAGGTACCTGAAACTCAATCAATATAACTTCACTTCCAGAGATATGAAAAATAAAAAGAATAAACAAGTATAAACAGAAAGAAGTTATTGAAAGCCAGCCTCATTCACCAGGCACTTATTTGTGAGTTCCTTTATGATGAACTAGAACTAACTTTCTTTATTCTTTTGGACAATCCAATTCTAAAACAATTAAGAGTTTCTTTGGATTGCCTTTCCTTCAGTCTCTGCTCCACACTTTGTCTCCATATTCCACCTGGAGATCCATCACCTATACAGTCACCAGACTCAGACACTATTGCAGATGCCAAGAAGTGCTTGCTGACAGGAGCCTGATATAGCTGTCTCCTGAGATGCTCTGCCAGAGCCTGACAAATACAGAGGCAGATATTCACAGCCAACCATTGGACTAATCACAGAGTCCCCAATGGAGGAGTTAGAGAAAGGACTGAAGGAGCTGAAGGAGTTTGAAACCAAATAGGAAGAACAAGAATATCAACAACCAGACCCCTTCCCCAAAGCTCCCAGGGACTAAACCACCAACCAAAGAGTACACATGGTGGGACCCATGACTCCAGCTGCACATGTGGTAGAGGACAGCCTTGTCAGGCATCAACGGGAGGAGAGGGCCTTGGTCCTGTGAAGGCTAGATGCCCCAGTGTAGTGGAATGCCAGGGCAGGGAGGTGGGAGTGGGTGGGTGGAGGAGCACCCTCATAGAAGCAAAGGGAGGAGGGATGGGATAGGGGTTTGTGGAGGGGAAACTGGAAAAGGGGATAACATTTGAAATGTAAATAAAGAAAATGTCCAATAAAAGAAAAAAAAAGTTTCTTTGGGTTGGGTAGTGGTGGCACACACCTTTGATCCCAGCACTCAGAAGATAGAGGCAGACAAACCTCTGAGTTGCAGGCCAGCCTGGTCTATATAGCCAGTTCCAGGTCAGCCAGGGCTACACAAAGAAACCTGTCCTGGGGAAAGAAAAAAAAACATTTTTTTTTTTTTTTTTTTGGAAAATCCAAAAGCCATCCTAAAGCATGTATTATACAAAAAATCTCATTTTCGGAAGAGCAGCATAGTATGAGTTGGAAAAAGAAGTGCTTGTCTCAAAGAACTGACCATGCTACTTAGACACTGGCTACTTCATTAACTAGTTGTGTTCCTTGAACAGGTCACTTGAGGACCCTTGATCTTCCTGATGAGAGAAAGAACAGCAACAAGCCATTCTAAGAGCCTTTGCAGTATAAAATTCAATTCAAGCTCTCTTTTGTTATTTTTAAAACCATACTTTGTTTCCTGTGATGAAATTTGCATATTAAATAATACCACAGTAGAATGATTTCATGTAGTTTTATACAGAAGGGGGAAAAGGAGAACAAATTTATTAAACAGATCACAGGGATGAAGCAATGTCTCAGTGTTTACAGCCTTGACTACTGTTTCAGAGGACTCAGGTTGGATTCCCAGCAACAACAAACTGGCTCAAAACCAAATGTAACTATGGTTTTAGGGAATCTAATATCCTCTTCTGGCTTCCATGGGTTTCAGACCTATGCAAGTGACATATAGATATATACATACTTACGAGTTAAATTCCCATACATATATAATAAAAACTATCCTTAAAAGCTTTAAATATCACTGTATCTAAGTAGGTCAATGCAACAAATATATTCATTTTAGAACATCCTCCAAGATTTAATAAAAAAAAAAAAGTAGACACACTACAAAGAGCTTCCCTTTTTCTTTTTATTTAAAGTAGATGGTTGTCATACAACATATTCTGACCATGGTTGTCTCTCCCCTAGCTTCTCCAAGATTCTCCCCATTTTTCTTTCCATTGGAATTGATACCATCACTCCTTAGAAATAGGCATCTAAATAATAATAATAATAATAATAATAATAATAATAATAATAGATAAAGTAAAATAAGATATAACAAAAGCAAACAAACCAAAATAGGAGAAACCATACACACAAAAATGGAAGAAAAACAGTCACAAAAAAGCATAATATAAACATCTACACACAAAGACACACGTGTTCATATACTCAGGAGTCCGCTAAAAGCACAAAAGTGGAAGCTATAATGTATACACAAGGGACATATAAGGTATTTTTTTAATGCCCTGTCAAAATCTTATGAAACAAAGAACCTGCAGAGATGCCACTGAGTTCATTATGTGTTGGCCATCTAGTGCTGAGCATGGGGCATGGCCTTAAGAGTGGTTTGTATACTTAGTGAGACTCTACTGGATAGAACTTGTTTTTCAATTGCAATTGGTTATCAGTAGGGATAGCTTCAGGGTTAGAAATGAGGGCAGGTGACCACTTCTTTCAGTGCTGGGACCCCATGTGGTGCAGAACCATGCTGGCTCTATGTGTGCTATCACTGTCTCTGTGAGCTCTTATGTATCAATCCTGTTGCATTTAGAGGGTCTTGCTTCCTTAGTGTCTTTTGGGCCCTTTGACTCTTACAGTCTTTTTGCCTCCTCTTCTACAGGGTTCTCAATCCAAACTAATCAAAAGAGACAGACAAGTACACTATATACTCAGCAAAGGAAAAATCCACTAAGATGATATTTCAATTCGCAACATCAATGAAGCAAGTACAAGGGCACCCACCTTTGTAAAAGCAAGACTATTACTGCTGAAATCACATATTGACCCTCACACACTGATAGTGGGAAACTTTAATACATGACTTTCACCAATGGACAGGTCATCTAGGCAAAAGCTAAACAGAAAAATACTGAAGCTAACAGACGTTATAAAACAAGTGGACCTAACAGATATTGACAGAATAGTTCATCCCCAAACACAAAAGAATATACATTCTCAGTACCTCACACAAAATTCTCCAAAATTGGCCACATCCTCCACCACAAAGCACATCTCAACAGCTACAAGAAAATTGAAATATTTCCCTGCTTCCTATCAGATCACTAAGAATTAAAGCTGGATTTCAACAACAACAGAAAGCCTGCAAGCTCATGGAAACTGAAAAACTCTCTACCAAATGATTATTGACTGGATGAAGGCAAGAGAGAAAGAAAGAAAGAAAGAAAGAAAGAAAGAAAGAAAGAAAGAAAGA